>WEDG01000745.1:0-120328 GCA_017591395.1 Schistocephalus solidus | reverse complement strand
ACTTCTTATCAATCATTCAAATAAATTTTGGAATGTCAGCAGATCGTGTTTTACCCTTTTTCCTTGGATTTCACCAGTAGCCTTGGTGACTCCCTAAACAAAAAGACAAAATGATCTGGCAGAGAAAAAACCTGTTTCTTAATCCTGCTTTCTATGTGTGATGGAGGGTTGAATCATGCGCATTTTTACTGCCCTTATTACTGTGTTCGAATTGGTCTTCATCGGTTAGCCTGCTGGTTGATTTTCAGACATCGCTTTGGATTTTTCAAATAGCGAAAGTTCTTCTGATACTGCTTTTTCTCGAACAGCTCCCAAGGAGCCAAAATTTGCGTTTGTGGCATCCAGTTCTGTCGATAAGGCTCAGGCCTCTTTTTGCCATTACTTCGCTGGCTACCATGATCTGTTCCATTGTAGCTCGACGGACATATATAGAGCGTGCTGCTATCGCTCTTTCGTGGTGTTTGAGATACTTTACGATTACTGTTTATCAATTTTTCTGGGGACATCGATCGCTAATTTACTTTTCTACAGACGGATTCTGAAAGCACCAGATTTCCCCAATCCTGGAAAATGCAAGACATAATTTCATGCTCGCTTATTTTCTTTCTGGTCATCTGTATTTCAAATGACTCAGAGGTTTGTTCTAATGACTTCGTTCTTTATATCTTCTTGTTTCAGTTAATTGTGTGTCTATCAATCTTAAATTTTTCGTTTCTATGATTATAATCAAGTTCGCTGATATTCTTTAGATCTTTTGCATCGTGTTCTGGCGATTTAATTTTGTTGTGCTTGATGAGTTTTGCTATTATTTCGGAGAGGAGATCAAGGTCTCCTTCTAATCTCAAAATTCTGGTTGTGAGTTATTGGCATCCATCACAGTGCGCCAGCCGTTCACTTTTTATCTTACTTTTGGTCGAATTTACTAGCGCGCTGCTTTCTTCAATATTGCTGCTTGGTGTTTCTTGAGAATTTAGAATTTATCTTTGGTTAGCGCTGGCAAGGCACTGTCTAAACAAATATTAGTAGCGAAATAAAATTATGAAAAGTTGTGAAGATAAAATGTACAGATATTTAATAATGTAGGAAGAACTTGTCCTGTTAGGTCAATAGTTAGCGATGTTTTGAAATTAATAGTAAGCTAGAAAATAGGCAGTGAAAAACCTCCTACCTTGAAAATGGAGGCAGAGTTCAAAGTCTACCATTTTCGAATGGAGTGTAGGAGAAAAAACTGCTAAGGAAATTAAGTTTAGGTGGCAGATTGGACTCCTACTAAAATAGCACTTCAGAATGAGATATTGAAACGTCGATATGGTTCGTTCTTGATTACTCTGACGCATGAAACCAAATCTCGTGAAAAGGCGTCAGTGAACTTGAGGCTTCAGCATCTTTGGATCCAGAATTTAATTCTAATAATGGTAACTATCAACGAAAGACTAAGGTTTAAGTTAAACGACTTAGGTTTAAGTTAAACGAATAAGCTTGCGTTATCGCCTAATTTAGATCGAATTTCTGCAAAGGCTGCACAGATATGTGATTTTATATCACATAATTTTTTCCTTCCGGAAATAAAGTTAAACCTATACAGCATGTTTGTTCTTCCTATCCTGGAATACTGCTGTCCCCTCTTTGGGCCGATGAATGCCTCTGGCTGCAGTAAGATTGAAAAAGTTCAGAGGGTTTTTACTCGAAGACTTTTTTCTCTTCCTGAATCCAGTATCTCTTATATGGATAGATGCCAGTTAGCAAACATTAAATTTCAGTGGGTAAGAAGAATCGAAGCTCGTCTCCGCTTCCTGTTTCGTGTAAACTCTAGCCCATTTCTCCCACGAATAAACGCGATAGTTAAGCGTAGGGAGTCTCAGGCACTAAGTGATGGCAATTCATCCAAATCTGTTGCTCATATCTTCCATGCTCGGTCATGGGCTAAGCGTCTGAATGTAACTCCGCCCTTACTCGACTGTAACAAAAAATTGTTACAGACGATTTGGGCAAAGCAGAGTTGTTGAATTCGTTTTTTGCCAAGCACTTTACCACTGAAACTAGCCCCACTCCCACAATTCCTCTGATTTCAAATTCGCTTGTAACAACCATTAATTTATCGCCTTCATGTATTCAAAAGGAAATAGCTCGCCTAAAAAATCAACATTCGGTTGGAACTGATAACATTCCAAACTCACTTATTAAACCGTTAAGGGATTTTCCACCTTTACTAAGCAAGTTATTCTCAGTATTTCTCAAAAATGGTTTCTTCCCCGATAATTGGAAAAATTCTATTATAATACCAGTTTTTAAATCTGGTTCCCGCTCGGACATTCATAGTTAGCGCGGTCTTCATAAAACGCCCTCTCTTGCTAAACTCTTCAAAAAACTAATTGCAAAACAAATCACGGATTTTTGCATAAGCAATCAAATTATCAACATTTCACAACACGGCTTCTTACCGGACCGCTCTTGTGAAACCAGCCGCATGTCGTTTCTAAATCTACTAACGTCTCTTCGTAATGATCATCTCTATGTGGTAGTTTTCTATTTTGATCTTAGTAAGGCATTCGATAAAGTGCCTCATAAACGACTTCTAGCTAAACTAGCAGCGGTTGGTTCAAATTTGAAGATAAGTGAATTCTCAAATTTTCAACTGATTTCTACGTTTCCTGTTGAAAATATTAGCTTAATTATTGACAGTTAATTGTATTTCTACCTCATCATCAGCTGCACATACCTGCAGTTATTGCAATTGCAAAAGGGAGAAATATAGAGTTTTTAAACTTTTTCACCCTACATAGCCTCATTAAAGTTCTCGCAGATTTACGTCAAAACGACGGAATCTAAAGGCTTATTCTAGAAATAAAGTTGAAAATTTGTAAGTTTACCTTATTTCCAGCGAAGAATAATTTGTAGTAACTGGTATACCAGTTGATATAATTTTTCATCCTGCATAGCCTCTTCGCTAATTCTATTTTCAGTTTAAACTCGTTACCTAGCAGATATTTGCTTGCAGTGACTTGCTTAAAATATTAAATCTTTTATTCCGCAAAACGTTACTAGTAACAATTTTCCTTCGTATTATTGATTTGAAAAGTACTTATATTTTAAAACCAATATGAAACCCCAGTCAGTACTTAGACGCAAACATCCTCTTCGCGTAAAACTTCCACTAGAACAACCCACCTTAAGCATGAAGAAATTAGATCTTGACGCCCTGGAAAACTTTAATACCTTTATGTCTAAATATGGTTCTCTCTTCACGATCCTTGGTACCATTTTTGAGGGAAAGTTGTCTTCACTCACTTCTCAACAATGCGTGAAACTAGAGCCTTTTATAAACATGGTCAGTACTGAGTCACTTGACCGACATAAGAGAAGTTTCAATTTTCTTTTAAAAACGTTCCCAAGAGTAAAATCCCCTGGACGTTGCATTTCATTTCCTTTACTCGTGCGGCTTTAACTTTAAAGTCGCTGAAGCTAAAAGGTTATCTTCCCGTAGTAAAAACCCTCCTATTCTGGTCAAACTTTTTCAGCGATTGAAGTTGACCTTATTTTCTCTAGGCATGAGCACTCAGCTCAATATTTGAAAAAAACAGGTTGTTTATCTGTAGGGATAAAACCCCAATGGAACGTCGGGTTTCACCCTCATTAGCAAACAAGAAGCCTTGGTCTACACCTTCAATACCAAAAGTTATCTCAGAGGTTTGTCCTGTAGCTAAAAGCAAGCCCACGGCCCTCCGGATCGACAGGAATTTCGATTCCAGCTGAATCTTCACCCGTTAACCTTGTTTCTGGTTTGAGGGAAATTGTGTCAACTCCACTTCTTTCTCATCCCAAGCAAACCATGCCGGCTATACCTGCCAAATCTACTAACCCTAAGAAAACTCCTAGTAAATCTAAATCTGTGGCTAATCCAGGCTTTAAGATCAGCAATGGCATTACCGATGGGAAACCTGCTAACCCCTCAGCATCTACAACAGCTGCGAACGCTAACGTTAGCATCTTTCCCAACCCAAAAATTGTCCGAAATCCACAAATATTTAAGGCTTCTAATTATGCTACCAGTTTTCGAAATCAATTATTCCTTTTCAAATGCACGTTTTTCCGCCAATTTTCGCTAACGTCCCTCAAAATCTCATTTCTATGCCACCCCTATCTTTCAAACGCCACAATATAGCCTTCCCTTCCAAGGTTTTCATCCAAATATGCCGCTGTACAATAATCTCAGTTCTCTTAACAGTAACATTTCGACAAATTGTAGACCAGAGCAATTTTGTTTCCCACCTTTCGTTTCTTCTTTCCAGTTTTTCTTCTCCGCCACCAAATTATCCTTTTTTTATAAATACTGATGAGCGTAACCTGCCGCTCAGGAATACGCTCAGCTTAGTTTCACTCAATGCGAGGTCAGTTGTAAATAAGATGGCTGAGCTTAGAACAGTAGCCTTTGAGCTTGATCCAGATGTGCTGTGCATCACTGAATCCTGGGCTCACTCTCTTATTTCTGACTCGACGCTTGCTATAGATAATTTCAATTTGTACCGACAAGACCGCGCTGAAAAACGTGGCGGTGGTTGCCTCCTTTATATTAAGTCATCCTTTGTACATTTCCCTTTTCATCTGAACATTTCGTCTTTTCTGGAAATGTATGCTTTGCTTCAGTCATCCTCCCGCACAATAAAAAGCGGTAATTGGCTGTGTCTATAATCCTCCGTGTTATTCTGGCAATGAAAGCGAGCTCTGTGAACTATTTGAAAAGTTGCAGACACTCAGTTTGATGTCAAAAATAATCGTAGGCGATTTTAATCTGCCAGACATTGACTGGCAGGCAAATTCCTCTCCGCCTAAACATCAGAAATTGGTCGATACTATTAACTTTACAAACATGTCCCAACTGGTCAGATCAGTTACTAGAAATGACAACATTTTAGATTTAATTTTTACAAACGATGTTCACCCTCTCTTTATGAATTTCCATCATGATCTATTTACAAGTGATCACGCAATAATTCACTGTTGTTTTCCAATTCCCCTTCTTACGAAGCCTGAGTTTAAATGCAATAACCTCGACTTTGCTAACATAAACCATGAAACAGTAAATAATTTCGTAAGCACTCTAGATTGGCATAGCATATTCTCAATCAACGATCTAAACTTTTTCCGTGAGCTATTGCAGAGCCTCACAGAAAAAATCCAGGCTTTTATCCCGTTTAAGATGTTTAATTCACATTCAGCTTCTTCTAATGTTCCGCATTTTCTCCAGAACAGACTTAAAAAATTACGAAAGCAACTTAAAGATTCATCTAAAAGCTCTTTGTCAGTTCATTTAAGGATTGCACAAATATTTGAATTAGCATCGAGAATAAGGCTCGCGCGAGATAAGCGTAGGGAGTCTCGGGCACTAAGTGATGCCAATTCATCCAAATCTGTTGCTCAAATCTTTCATGTTCGGTCATCGGCTAAGCGTCTGAATGTAACTCCGCCCTTACTCGACTGTAACAGAAAATTTGTTACAGATGATTTGGGCAAAAGCAGAATTGTTAAACTCGTTTTTTTGCCAACCACTTTACCACTGAAACTAGCCCCACTCCCACAATTCCTCTGCTTTCAAATTCGCTTCTAACAACTATTAATTTCTCGCCTTCATGTATTCAAAAGAAATAGCTCACCTAAAAAAATTCACATTCAGTTGGAACTGATAACATTCCAAACTCACTTATTAAACAGTTAAGGGATTTTCCACCTTTACTAAGCAAATTATACTCAGTATTTCTCGAAAATGGTTTCTTCCCCGATTATTGGAAAACTTCTATTATAATACCAGTTTTTAAATCTGGTTCCCGCTCGGACATTCATAACTATCGCGGTGTTCATAAAAACGCCCTCTCTTGCTAAACTCTTCGAAAACTAATTGCAAAAACAAATCACGGATTTTTGCATAAGCAATAAAATTATCAACTTTTTCCCAACACGGCTTCTTACCGGACCGTTCTTGTGAAACCTGCCACATGTCTTTTCTAAATCTACTAACCTCTCTTCGTAATGATCATCTATCTGTAGTAGTTATCTATTTTGATCTTAGTAAGGCATTCGATAAGGTGCCTCATAAACGACTTCTAGCTAAACTAGAAGCTATAGGATTCCGTAGTCCCCTTACTGACTTTATTAGATCATACCTAAATGATCGAAAACAAAAAGTTTTAGTAGGGTCCTCATACTCAAGTGCTACCCCGATTGTTAGTGGTGTCCTTCAAGGTACCGTATTAGGTCCTTTGTTGTTCTTACTGTATATAAATGATATTTCATCGATAGTTAAACATTCTCAATCTTTTATTTATGCTAATGATCTCAAATGCGTTTATTTCTTCTCTAACTCTACAACCGAACGGTGCCTAGAACAAATTCATTCAGACTTAGACGCTCTTTCGGCCTGGAGCTCCACATGGCTAATGGAGTTCTCACCTAATAAGTGTCGCTACATGAGTTTTGGGCCTGTAAGGCTGCCGCAACCTCTTATCTTTGAAGGTTGCCATATGATTGAATGTTCCTCCATCAAGGACTTGGGCTTAAGCTACACCAATAAATTAGATCTTTCGCCTCATGCCGATAGAATTACGGCCAAAGCTGCTCAGATTTGCGGTTTTATTTCTTATAATTTCTACCTTCTTGAAATTAAATTAAGAATTTATCGTATGTTTGTACTTCCCATTCTTGAATTTTGCTGTCCTTTCTTCGGTTTGATGAACGAATCTAGCCGTTCAAAAATTGAAAATGTTCAAAGAAATTTCACAAATAATCTCCTATTTCCTACTCTTTCAACTACTTCCTACTCAACAAGATGCCAGCTAATGAAGCTAAAATTTCTTTGGGTCAGGAGACTTGAAGCAGGCTTTTGTCTATTTTTCTGACTAAATAATTGTTCAACTTTCCCCAAGCTTTCTGTCATTACCCCCGTTAGTCTTCCTTATAACCTAAGAAATTCTGAACTAATTATACCTCCCCCTGCATCCTTGACGTGTTTACGCTCTTTCTTCTTTGCTTCTAGGTATTGTTTTCTTTGGAATAACTTGTCAATGGAAATTAGGTCGTAAACTAGTCTATCTGCATTCAAGTGAAGACTGCACATTTATCTTAACACTGATTCTAGTAACCTTTTTTTTTCCTCATCTTTTCCCAGTAGCTTTCCCCCATGAGTCGGAGAAAGGACCATCGGGAATTTAAATGACCCTCTTGAAACTTTATTTTCGCTACCTCGAGTCGCCCATGAACTATGCTGTCTCCTTATATCACCAGTCATCCAAACGATAACGTCATTCGGACGTACACATTCGATGGTCCACAGTCTAAAATGCTACCGTTTCTTTGGATACTTACCATCATCAGAATTCAATTCTGGATCCTAAGATGCTGAGGACTTATGTTCATTGACGCATTTTCGTAAGATTTTGTTTCATACACCTAAGTGATCAAGAACGAATCACCTCGACGTTTCATTATCTTATTCTGAAATGCTACCGCAGTATTACCCTACTCTACCACCTGACAATATTTTCCTGAGCAGTTTTTTCTCATAACTTCTATTCAATAATGAAGACTTATTGAACTCTGCCTTCATTTTTATGGTAGGAGTTTTTTTTCACGGCCTACTTTTTCTAGTTCACCATTAATTTTAAAACATCGCTAACTGTTGATATAGCAGGACAAGTTATGTATTTGTACATTTTATCTGCACACATTGTCATAACATTATTTTGTTACTAATGTTTGCTTAGACAGTACCTTCCCGGTGCTAACCAAATATAAATTCTAAATTCTAAAAAAGCTATAGGATTTCGTAGTCTCCTTACTGACGTTAATAGATCATACCTAAATGATCGAAAGCAAAATTTTTTAGTAGGGTCCTCATACACAAGTGCAACCCCGATTGTTAGCGGTGTCCTTCAAGGTACCGTATTAGGTCCTTTGTTGTTCTTACTGTATATAAATGATATTTCATCGAAAGTTTAACATTCTCAATCTTTTATTTATGCTGATGACCTCAAATGCGTGTATTCCTTCTCTAAATCTACGACTGAACGGTGCCTAGAACAAGTTCATTCGGACTTAGACGCTCTTTCGGCCTGGAGCTCCACATGGCTAATGGAGTTCTCACCTAATAAGTGTCGCTACATGAGTTTTGGGCCTGTAAGGCTGTCGCAACCTCTTATGTTTGAAGGTTGCCCTATGATTGAATTTTCCTCCATCAAGGACTTGGGTTTAAGCTACACCAATAAATTAGATCTTTCGCCTCATGCCGATAAAATTACGGCCAAAGCTGCTCAGATTTGCGGTTTTATTTCTTATAATTTCTACCTTCTTGAAATTAAATTAAGAATTTATCGTATGTTTGTACTTCCCATTCTTGAATTTTGCTGTCCTTTCTTCGGTTAAATGAACGAATCTAGACGTTCAAAAATTGAAAATGTTCAAAGACATTTCACAAATAATCTCCTATTTCCTACTCTTTCAACTACTTCCTACTCAACAAGATGCCAGCTAATGAAGCTAAAATTTCTTTGGGTCAGGAGACTTGAAGCAGGCTTTTGTCTATTTTTCTGACTAAATAATTGTTTAACTTTCCCAAGCTTTCTGTCATTACCCCCGTTAGTCTTCCTTATAACCTAAGAAATTCTGAACTAATTATACCTCCCCCTGCATCCTTGACGTGTTTACGCTCTTTCTTCTTTGCTTCTAGGTATTGTTTTCTTTGGAATAACTTGTCAATGGAAATTAGGTCGTAAACTAGTCTATCTGCATTCAAGCGAAGACTGCACATTTATCTTAACACTGATTCTAGTAACCTTTTATTTTCCTCATCTTTTCCCAGTAGCTTTCCCCATGAGTCGGAGAAAGGACCATCGGGAATTTAAATGACCCTCTTGAAACTTTATTTTCGCTACCTCGAGTCGCCCATGAACTATGCTGTCTCCTTATATCACCAGTCATCCAAACGATAACGTCATTCGGACGTACACATTCGATGGTCCACAGTCTAAAATGCTACCGTTTCTTTGGATACTTACCATCATCAGAATTCAATTCTGGATCCTAAGATGCTGAGGACTTATGTTCATTGACGCATTTTCGTAAGATTTTGTTTCATACACCTAAGTGATCAAGAACGAATCACCTCGACGTTTCATTATCTTATTCTGAAATGCTACCGCAGTATTACCCTACTCTACCACCTGACAATATTTTCCTGAGCAGTTTTTTCTCATAACTTCTATTCAATAATGAAGACTTATTGAACTCTGCCTCCATTTTTATGGTAGGAGTTTTTTTTCACGGCCTACTTTTTCTAGTTCACCATTAATTTTAAAACATCGCTAACTGTTGATATAGCAGGACAAGTTATGTATTTGTACATTTTATCTGCACACATTGTCATAACATTATTTTGTTACTAATGTTTACTTAGACAGTGCCTTTTCGGTGCTTACCAAATATTAATTCTAAATTCTAAATTAACGCTCTCACTCCGGTAGATTGACCCTATGACAATCGTTTTTCTTCCATGATCATTTAACCACCCCTTAGCTCCACAGCTAATCGTTCTCAGTTTTTTGCCTCCAAATATGCTTTCATCTGGAATAATCTTCAACTGCAAATTAGTTTGTCGACCACATTAGCTATTTTCAAAACCAAATTATGCAAACATTTAACTTCGGAAGATATAAAGACCTTATTGTCTGTTTTCTTCGCAAACTCGCAACTTTTTGATTTTATAAAGGGTCCTCCTGGTATTTGAGGCAGCTCCCTTTATATTATATTGGTCTCTTATTATTTTTCCATCATCCTCTGCAGATTCAATCTTTGCATTCACTTTTTCGTCCCCCTCTTTTAAACTGGCTTCGTCAACTCTTGACAACCTTGATACTTTCCTCCGATTTTGCAACCCTGACGATAGTCTCCACGTTCAGTTGATGATCGAGGCGGGTTCTGATGGTTTCGCCTCTTTGGTGGTGGTCTATGCAGTCAGCAAGTTTGCATCTCGATGATGATCTCGTGACCTCTACTGCCGCCTCTTCATTTTGACCCTGTTGTCTACGATGAAATCCTCCTCTCTCACCTCCACTGGTCTTTATAAACAGTAGCTCTGACTGCTATATTATATATATTATCTCTCACCCGACAAGGAGCTTTCCGAACCCTCATACGTTGTCAGCAACATCACAATACTATCTCATTGCATTAAGCTATTATTTTTTTAATGAAGCAGTTTTTTTCTCCTTTTTTGGCGGCTCGCCGAACTCCGCCTCCAATTTAACCCTAGAGTTTTTAACTGCTTCTTTTCTAGTTCACCGCATATGTCAAAGATTGTTGACTTTTGTTTTAAAAATGGCAAATCGTTCTGAATCGGACATGCTTACCATATTACACATTTCTGCTGTTCATATGGATGCTGACATAGAGCAGCAATTATCCACTGTTTATTTAATTAAACCACGATACTAAGTTTTTAATGATGGAGCCCTCTGGGCCTTAAATGTACAATTTATTATTATTATTTATTTATTTTAAACTGGGAACGTCCGGATTATCTTATCTATTGAATTGCTCGTGATATAAGGAGATATCATGGTTCTTGGGGAATCGACGTAGAGAAAACAAATATTAATAGGGCCACTTAAACCCCAGATGGTCCTTTCTCCGTGTCATAGGGAAAACTGCTCGGAAAAGATGAGGAAAATAAAAGCTTAAAAGAATCAGTGTTAATATAAATGTGCAGTCTTCGCTTGAATTCAGATAGATTAGTTAACGACCTTATTTCAATAGACAAGTTATTCCAAAGAAAGCTTTACCTATGAACAAAGAATAGAGAGCATTTACACATGGAGGATGCAGGAGGAGGTACAATTAGGGCAGAATTTCTTAGTAAATAAGGATGGTTTACGGTGGTAATGACAGTAAGCTTTGGGAGATTTGCGCTATTATCAAGTCTAAAAAGGAAACAAACGCCTGCTTCCGGTCTCCTGGCCCAAAGAAATTTTAGCTTTGTCAGCTGGCATCTGGTTAAGTAGGAAGTATTTGAAAGAGTTGGGAACAGGAGTTTTTTTGTAAAATGTCTTTGGATATTTCTAATTGTTTTACGGCTAGATTCGTTCAGTAAACCGAAGATAGGACAGCAAAATTCAAGAATGGTAGTACAAGCATGCGATAAATTATAAATTTAATTTCAGGAAGCTATAAATTTTAAGAAATAAAGCCACAAATCTGAGCAGCTCTGGCCATAATTCTATCGGCATGAGGCGAAAGATCTAATTTATTGATTAAGCATTAGCTCAGGTCCTTGATGAAGGACAATTCAGTCATAGGGCAACCTTTAAAAATAACAGGTTGCGGCAGCCTTACAGGCCAAAAACTCGTGAAGCAACACTTAGAAGGTGAGAACTCCACTAGCCATGTGGAGCTCTACGTCGAAAGAGCGTCTTAGTCCGAAAATTTGCCCTAGGCATCGTTCGACCGTAGAGCTAGAGAAGGAATAAACGCATTAAGATCATCAGCATAAATATAAGATTAAGAATTTTTAACTATCGATGAAATGTCATTTATGTAAAGAAAGAACAATAAAGGAACTAACACGGTACCTTGAAGTACACCACTCACAATCGGGGAAGCACTTGAGTACGAGGACCCCACTAAAACTGTTTGTTATCAATCACATAGATATGCTCTAATAAGGTCATTTATGGGACTACGAAATACCAAAGCATCGAGTTAAGCTAGATGTCGTCTATGAGGCCCTTTATCGAATGCCTTACTAAGATAAAAATAGATAACTACTACATATAGATGCTCATTTCGAAGAGAGGTTAATAGATTAAGAAACGACATGTGTCATGTTTAACAAGAGCAGTCTGGTAAAAAGCCATGTTCAAAGTAGTTGAGAATTTGATTGCTTATCCAAAAAATCCGTGATTTGTTTTGCAATTAGTGTTTCGAAGAGATTAGCAAGAGAGGGCGTTTTATGATCACCGAGATAGTTATGAATGTCAGATCAGCAACCAGATTTAAAAACTGGTATTGTAATAAAAGTTTTCCAACAATCGAACAAGAAACCTTTGTCGAGAAATACTGAGAATATTTTGCTAAGTTAAGGTGGAAAATCTCTTAACCGTTTAATAAGTGAGTGTGGAATGTTACCAGTTCCAACCGAATGCAACTTTCGTTGGTGAGATTCTTCTTTTTGATTACTTGAAGGCGACAAATTAATGGTACTTAGACGCGAATTTGAATTTTTAAGCAGAGAAATTGAGGAATTGAGGCTAGTTTCAATTGTAAAAGGGTTGGCACAAAATGAATTTAACAATTCTGCTTTGCCCAACTCCATTGTAACGAAATTTCGTTAAAGTCAAGCCGATGACCACACATGGATAACTTGAGCAACAGATTTGGATAAATTGACATCACTTAGTGCCCGAGACTCCCTATGCCTATCTCGCTCGATCCTACTTTTCAATGCTAATTTAAATATTTTTGCAACCCTTAAGTGAAGTGACAAAGAGCTTTTAGGCGGATTGTTAAGTTGCTTTGGTACTTTTTAAGCCTATTTTGGAAAAAATGTGGAACATTAGAAGATGTTGTAGTGGAATTTAAAATCCTCAGCTGGATAAAAGTCTGGATTCTTTCTGTAAGGTTCTGCAATTGTTCATTGAAAAGGTTTGGATCGTTGATTGAAAATATGCTATGTAAATCTAGAGTGCTTACGAAATTATTTATTAATTCATGGTCTGTGTTAGCAAAGTCGAGGTTATTGCATTTGACCTCAGGCTTTCTAGAAAGGTAGACTGGAAAACAACAGTGAATTATTGCGTGATGACTTGTGAATAGATCACGATGGAAATTCATGAAGAGGGTTGAACATCATTTGTTTAATTCAAATCTTAAATGCTGTCATTTCTAGGCACTGAACTAACCACCTGTGAGAAGTTTGAAAACTTAATAGTATGGACCAATTTCTGAAGTTTTGGCGGCGATGAATTGGCCTGCCAGTCAATGTCTGGCAGATTAAAATCGCCTGCGATTATATTGACATTAAATTGCATCTCCGATAATTTTTCAAAAAGTTGATAGAGCTTGCTTTCATTGCCAGAATAACACGGAGTATTATAGACACAGCTAATTACCACTTTTTTATTGTGCGGGAGGATGACTGAAACAAAGCATACATTTCCAGAAAAGGACGAAATGCTCAGCTGAAAAGGAAAATGTACAAAAGATGACTTAATTTAAACAAGGCAACCACTGCCACATTTTTCAGCACGGTCTTGTCGGTTCAAATGTAAATTATCTAAAGCGAGCGTCTAGTCGGAATCAAGAGAATGAGCCCAGGATTCAGTGATGTACAGCACATCTGGATCAAGCTCAATAGCTACTGTTCTAAGCTCAGCTATCTTATTTGCAACTGACCTCACATTAGCGTATTTCTGAGCTTCAGGTTACGCTCAGCAGTATTAATAAAAAAGGCAAATTTGGTGGTGGAGAAGAAAACTGGAAAGAAGAAACATAAGATAGTTAAGAAAATTGCTCTGGTCTACAATTTGTCGAAACATTTCTACTAAAAGAACTGAGATTATTGTATAGCGGCATATTTGGAGGCAAAAAAGGAAAGTAAGGCCATATTGTGGTGGGAACGATAGGGGGTGGCATCGGAATGAGATTTTGAGGGAAGTTATCAAAAATTGGCAGAAACCGTGCATTTGAAAAAGGAATAAATGATATCGAAAAACTGTTACCATAATTAGAAGACTTAGTTATTTGGGGATTTTTGATACCTTTTATGTTGGGAAAAAGGCTAACGTGAGCGTTCGCATCTGTTGTAGGTGCTAAGGTGTTAGCAAGGTTCACGTTTCGAATGAATCTACGGATTTTGACGCCTGGCCTAGCAAATGACTCATAATTACTGGGGGTTTTCTTAGGTTTACTATATTTTACAGATATAGCAGGCGAATTTACTTGGGAGGGGAAAGAAGTGGCGTTGAACCGATTTCACTCGAACCAGAAACAAGGCGAACGGGTGGAGATTCACCTGAGAGTAACTTGAGTATTTTGCTAACTTTTGTCATATGAAAAAGAAAACTGTTGACAAATGTGGGAGGGATCACTATTTTCGCAGTACGTACTATTTGTTCTGTCTGCCGGCTGTCCGGGTGTGGTCGAGCGGCAAGAGCGTCGGTCGCTACTCGAGAGGTTGGTGGTTCAAAAACCGGCCACGGCAGTGATTAATTTGTTATCATTGTCAGGTCATGTACATTTGCATTGCACATGCAAGCAAGAGCTCTACTAGAATGCATTAGTTTTTAACGAGCAGCTTAAATTATCAAGTGACTAGTTTACTGAGCACAATAAAAAGTACTTTTCCGAACCGAATTCAGTATCGAATCTAAATATGATCAAAGACCCACTCAGACTTAAAAGTGGGTTAACCAGTTGTTCTTCATTTCTTTCTGATGTCCAACCGCTTTGCAAACGAGAGGCTGTTTTTTAAACCCGTAGGAGGTGAGGTACGCAGGGATCACAACAAAACTGAATCAGCTATTTTTTTAAGTTTCCAACGGTGATTGTTGTGTGCCTGATGATCAGAATATCTCTTCTAGGCTGATCCTGGCAAACACGGACAGTATAGATCTAATTTCAACTTATTTCGTCAAGGCCTGACTTCGGGCACATAAAATTGGCCAAAAATTCAAACGCTAGGAGACTAGCAAATTTATACTTTTTGCTCATCCAGGAATTAAATAAAGATTTTATCGAATGCTTGTCATTCTCATTCTTTAACATTGCTGCCCATGCTTTCGTTTAATGACCGAGTCTAGCCGTTCAAATATTGAAAAGGCCCAAGATATTTTAAAGGAAGCTCTTACCTCCGACACTTTAAACTTCCTCCTACTCGACTAGGTGTCAGCAAACTAACCTTAATTTTTATGGTTTGGGAGACTGTAAGCTGGCTTCTGCCTCCTTTTCCGCCATACGTAATGTTCAAATATTCTCTAAATTCCAGCTCTTACCCCCGTTAGTCGTCCGTACAACCTATGTGATTGTTAAATGACTACACTTCCTCCTATATCTTCCACTTCTAAACGCTCATTGTTCTTTGCTTCCAGGTATCGCTTTCTTTGGAATAACCTGCCAATTGATATAAGGATATCAAATAACCTGTCTAATTTAAGCGGACTGCACATTTATCATAACAATGATTCAATTAACCAAATATTTCCTCATCCTTTCCGAGCAGCTTTTTCCATAACCCTGAGAAAGTGCCATCGGGAATTTAGCAGATCGTCTCCAAATTGTGTCTTCCATGATTTTTTTCCCCCATGAACTAAATGATCTTCATACCGCATCCCTGAGTAACATGATAGCCAATCAATTAGGTCATATTTTGCGTTAATTTTAAACCACCTCCGCTTCGTTTGCCAACACTCATAATCAGAAACTGAACTATGCAGGCCTCCGATTCATAGTCGATTCTCATGTGAACTTGTATCCCTGAGCGCATTATGTTAACTTCTGCTCACTCAATTACCGGACCTCTCATTATCCTTGCGTACTACGCTCAGACATATTCTACCATGCTGCTCCATTTGCCCTCACGGAGCAGTTTTATTTCTTCTGCACCTCTTTTTTTAAAAATAGGCGATCGTAGCAGCCAGTTTTCGTCCCTCTAGATTTCGATGATCATTTGGAAATATTGACCAATCCGGTGGTTCCCTTGGTCTTCGTGGTTCTCCTCTTTATTTAACCTTTGCAAACTGCTTAATCCTTGTCCACCATCGCATCTGCTGGCCCTTGAGACGATAGTGGTTGCGGCCCTAACCGTTTCCATGGTGTCGATCCTGCATGAACTGTTGACGATTATTCCGGATTCCTCTGTCTAATAAATCAGCAATAAGAGAACCATTGTCGCTTCTCTTGCATTTTTCCCATCACCATCACGATCTCAACGATCCTTTCCTCGTTCGACCCTTAGTGTACTGATGATGCCAGCGAAGTTTTCCCCTGTCTAGCTTCCTTCACATTTATGCTTATAACTAGTCAATGCGCATTGTGATAAAACCTGTGGTGGTGAAAAAGAGCCCCTGTCTTTGCATGTTTTCTCCCACAATGAGGAGTGTTATGAACCCTCAAACGCTCTCATCAGCATGTTGGTCCTACCACGAGCGTATTTTTTCTCCCAGGAGCGACAGTGATTTTTTCTCCTTGAAAACCCACAAACCACACTCAACATACATCTCTTCTATAAAAAATGTCCAAGGAGTCATTTTTCACTGTCTCCTCTTTTTTATTTTTTTCGATCACACTGCATTTTGTTATTTGTGATTACCAAACAGCTGACCTACTATTTATAACTTAACTATACATGACTTTGCACTATATTTATTTTTTTCTATAAACAGTGCCCTTTTGGGTACTCAAATGAAACATCTATCTATCTTTGCCCATCTAGCCAATATTAATCACCGAGTCGGTCCCAAAGTAGCCTTTTGGATTGTTCATGGCATCCCAGCTAAATTCGCGAAATGTTTGCGCCAAATTGTGCTAGCAAGGGCGGAGGCAGGTGGTATACGTCCAGTGAAATCAGCACCGTGCTGTTAGATGATTCTCGTTCAGGTGCACTCTCTTCTGTGCCAACCAATGACTTCAGGTGCTGTCACACGCCGTCCCATCCCAAAAACACATTGTTTCACTCCGTGCACTTCACAGCGATTTTCACTCCCTACTAGACCTATGAAAATCACTCACACCTTCCCCTATCTACCCACTTCACTAGTCCCAATTACTTCAACACGCTGACCACGCCATGCAGGCTCGATGGGAACGAAAGATATGGACAAATAGATGTTTGTAAACCCTCTTCACTCACCATATTTTCATTCGCCTTGCAAATGTACAGGCCCGATGAAGAATTACCGAAAACCCATGTTTGCCGAATAGACTTCGCAAATTTAACATGGGAGTATTCGCAGAACAATTATGTTCAATTCAATATATTTAACAACAGAATCACATTAACGAAAAAATTTAAATGCTTTTGCTGAGATTAAATTAGAAAGGGTTGTTAATACAGTGAAAGCACTTGGTTTTTTATAACATGAGGAAGGGAACACTTTACGGACATGGTACCTACCTACTTCAATAAAGTCTCTGTGAACGCTCTACAAAACACTTTGACTGTACAGTGCCGGATCGTGACTTTTTGGTTTCAACCCGATAGTAACAAATTGCTAAAATTCTGTGCTTAGGTACCATATTATCACGAATCAATATGGAATAACTACGGAGGACGAAGCCTTCGCCGATAATGCGATCAATGAAAACAATGGTTGTGTGCACTTAAACAATATGCTGCTCAAAACACGTGCCCATATAATTCCATGCACGTCAGAAACTGCATTGACCTACCTGATTGGGAGGTTTTGGGAATGTCTGCATTCACAAAATGGGTCGGTCAATCTTACTATAAAGCAATTTCGCGCATCTCGGTTGCTTGCACTGACATGCAGCAGCACCCCATGCACAATACCCCGTAAATGACGGCGGCAGCAGTGTTTCCTTAAAACACAATAAGTCTCTGTATGTGATAAGAAGCTCGGCTTTTCCAATCCTTTCTTCTCTTAGCGGATTGGACAGAAGATTAGCCAACTTAAGGGGATTGCTAAAAACAAGCACAGTTTTTCAGTAGAAATGACGGGCAGTTTTTGGGAACTTTCCTCGTAAACGATTGTGTTGGTGGTTAGGAACACCTATCACCTTTATGTTACTGAGGAGTTCAATTTGGGGTCATAAAAGTGATGTCTACCTTCTTACACAAGATGTGGAGTATGGTCATCTAAAAACTGCCTTCTGCACAATTACCATAATTAAGTTCGGTGTGCTTTTAAACTGCAAACATCTCCAACTCCGGATTCCTTTGAACGTGCTCGTGACGTCACGAAATTCTTAAAAACGATTGTTTTTCTGTCTTTAAACCTCATTTATTCATGGACGTCGAACTGTTTTAATTAAACTATTTAATCGTTTGCCCAGTTTGCTATTTACGCTCCGGTTACAGCCAATCAGAACAAAACATGGCAAATTATCGATGCCTGCATCCGCTCCCTATATTGGTAATGCTTTCCGCTATTTTTTCTGTTTTTCTTAAGACATATATGTGTGATTTAAAACAAAAACCAATTGCGCAACGTTCCTTTAGTCAATACAACAGAACAACGAAATTTTAAAATGATCCTTGTATCCGCCATTCAGATTTATCAAAATTGTGTCAACCCTTCGCACTCCAGTTGAATTGCTACGATTCTTTCCATTCAACCAGTCCTGACTTCTTTTGATTTTAAGCGATGATGTCACCATAATGTTGACTTTATTCTCTTTCCCAAATTTCCATAACTGTGCTTATCGGCAATTTATTTAGATTTTATCATATTCCTTGTTAAATGCCTAGTATGGACACTAAATATCGCATATTTATCAATGTGAAGAAATGACATCCAGTAAGTAATGCATTCAATGGATCGTTTCAGAATTTAGTAAGTTATGAGCCACTCCAAACCAAACTTGTTGCTCCTCAGAACTTTGGTTGCGTCAGGAATCATGATGACACTACAACTTATGAGTGTGCCATCATTTTCACTAGAATGGAAAATTATTCGGAGATATAAATTTGGTTTTGACTTTGAGGTCCCAAAGCAAAAGTACCAGCCAAAAGCCAAAGTTCGTAGAAATTCATATTCAAAACGATAAGTATGTGCCCATCGTTACTCTGAAATCCCCTACGTTGTAAACAGGCAGATCCTAGGACGTCACATGTAAACCCACCAGATTATGTCCTGCGCTTCGGGGATTTTTACGGACTGACCAAAGTAACTAACCTGTGTTGGGGCTCTCTCAAACTTCGGCCAACATTGTCCCACCGGTATGTTCATCACTTCTCAGTTTCGCAGTGAGGTTTTGTCTCTGTAATTGGCTTCCCGAGGATGTAAGCATGACAGACAAACCAGAGGCGATTAAAAATAAAGAACTGATGTGTTTTGAAAAATATCACCCAACATGATGAAAATGTTTAGTTACCCAAAGTCAGTGGTGTACTCATATCTACCGCTTCCACGGATAAGTATTATTCCACATTATCCTGAGCGTCTGGTTGAGTCCAGGTTTCAGTCCCCACGGTAACAATAGTCTTTTAATAATTTGTTTACTACTAAATTCATTAAAGCAACATGCATATGTTGAATTTTGTAGGTACCGTTTTTAAGACAGTGTAGAAAGGCCGTGTTGATTCACTATAAAAATATACCTAAATCGATTCCGCCAAGGAGACATACAACGGAAATTTTAACAAATTATCTAATTACCCGAATAAACGGACACTGATATTTTTATTGAAATATTTTCAACTGTATCTCTGGCAAAATGGAAAGGAACATTCTTGATGACGCTGCATACGTAGTCCTTACCAATAAACATTCCAAAAGTGCAATGAAAATAAACCTTGCAAAAGTATCACAGCTCTTTGTTCAGACGACAGCGTAGATCCTGAGCAGAGAGATCGGTATGGGTAGAGCTTCGGAAGCGTTCATTCTTCGTCTTTGTATGTTGATCCATGGAACAAAAATAGACGCAATTTGAAACATACTAAATCTGCCTATGCTGTGTTGCAAGCAGTTCTTTAGAAGCGATAAGAGTTAAGAACTCATATTTGGGAAAAATTCAAGATGCCAGTCAAATTTGTAGCATATCAAAATGTTTCATATCCCTACCAAATCTGGGCGGTTTTAAGGATTCACGATTTGGTTTCTGAATCCTTTATCCACTCCAAATGTATCGAAGTCTCCATTGCATTAAATTACCTTTCACGTTCTTCATAGGCTCGCACTATAGAGACTGCGCCTGTTTTTAAATCCCACATTTTCAACTCTTAAGAATAAAAATAGCTTGACTGGGAGTACGTATGCTATGCAAGTTCCCTAATTTCAGTGGTTACATTCATCCTACGGGTGCATATATCGCTGTCATCAATAACATGGATTATTCCACAAATGTTGGATTCGGTTTTCTTTAAATAATAAGTACTGGTTACTCGTTGATTTTGTCTATCTCCCACACAACACCAGTGTGAATTACGATCTTTGG
This sequence comes from Schistocephalus solidus, assembly GCA_017591395.1. NCBI lineage: Eukaryota > Metazoa > Platyhelminthes > Cestoda > Diphyllobothriidea > Diphyllobothriidae > Schistocephalus > Schistocephalus solidus. The sequence continues at coordinate 100,174 of WEDG01000745.1, read as the reverse complement.
TCCGTGTGGGCATTTCATGTCATAGCTGGTTTAAATTTTAATTATTTCCTTATTGCAAGTGACTTCAATCTTCCTGAATTTCGATGGTTTTCAACTTCTGGCAAGAATAAATTGTAGGACTTCCTTGAGGCTGAAATATTTGTATGTCGAATTAAGTCGTCGAATTCCCTATCCGAGGATCAAGCATAATTGATCTAATCTTCTTCAAAGGTTGGCTGCTATTTTGTGTCAAATGTAGGGCAACTCGTGAGTTCAGAAAATAAAGTGGTAAGTCTAACAAGGAACTCGAAACTGATGAAACGCTTTCCATTTAGTGTAGCTTAATCTTCGAGTTCCGATCAGCACATTCGACAGAATTATTGGCACATCTTAATTCCTACGATTCATCTGATTTCTTCCCACCTTTGGGCGTGAATGCATGTACTGATAAACTAGAGAATTTGAAAATCACTCCTGTCTCATTTTTCTCTGTAAGAAAATATGATATGCCACTGATGAGGTTGACCACCCTTTTTCTTTTAGATGTCAGCTGTGTAGATTATTACGTTGATTTCATATGCCAAATGGCAGTTCCGTTCTGCTCTTGATGGGATGAATATTTAGCGGGCTAAAAGCCTCTTCGAAGAAAAACTCTTAGTTGATGTGGTTAATGTTATCAAAAACCGTGTGCTTCTTTTTTCGGTCTAGTAATAACTCATAGAAAAATTTGGCATCCCATCCTTCAAGACGCTCTTTTAAATCCTTAAGCTGGCGACATGTTGACAGCTAATAGGTTCAACGCTTTCTTGTCCAGAACGTTTATTGAAATTTTTATCGCTCCACTTCCGATCATCCGGGTTAAAACCAGTGCTATCTTCGCAACTATAATTTTTAACTAAAGCACAGCCTGTTATATCTATGGTCGTGTTTCTGTTTGGGTCCTGTAGGGCCGAACGCTTAGGCATTGGCTTAAAAGCGCCTTCGGGTAGCCATTCCGCATAAATAGGTCACGGAGATATCGGGCCTCACGTACTTTTACTTCGGCTTGCAAGTTATGGGAAGGGCGTTCTCAACCAGCTTCGTTTATGAGCCACCGGGTGCTTGTTGTGAAATTTTAGGATATGCGTGGTATTTTTGACCTTCCTGTGAACAGTGGTCGCAATTTCACAGTTAGGATTTTGCTTGACGAGGACATCGAGGAAACCTGGTTGTTGTTCTTTTTCTTCTTCTCTTGTACAATTTGTATCAGCAAAGATTCCATTGAGCAAGTTATGGAAGTTAGACATTCTTTTTTTATTTATCATAACAAACGTGTCGTCATCATACCAACGCAAACAAACAGGCCCAGTTTGGATGAAGGCAGTGCTTTCTAGATCCGTTAGAACCAGTTCTAATACCAAAATGGAAAGGGGGGGCCAATTGAAATTCCTTTGATCTGCTTACAGGTTTTTCCAGGAAAGGGAATGGAAGTTTTGGCAAACATTAAACAACCCCATGTGCTGTTCAATTTTGAGCGGAATCTGATTCACGTCGTATGCCTCTTCAAGTCTTAAATAATAAATGTCTTGAACATTATAGCCTTCCCTTCGAAGGTTTTTATCCAAATATGCCGTTGTACAGTAATCTCAGTTCTCTTAACAGTAACATTTCCACAAATTGCAGACCGGAGCAATTTTGTTTCCCAACTTTCGTTTCTTCTTTCCAGTTTTCCTCTCCACCACCAAATTATCCTTTTTTATAAATACTGATGAGCGTAACCTGCAGCTCAGGAATACGCTCAGCTTAGTTTCACTCAATGCGAGATCAGTTGTAAATAAGATGGCTGAGCTTAGAACAGTAGCTATTGAGCTTGATCCAGATGTGCTGTACATCACTGAATCCTGGGCTCACTCTCTTTATTCCGACTAGACGCTCGGTTAAGATAATTTCAATTTGTACCAACAAAACCGCGCTGAAAAACGTGGTGGTGATCGCCTTCTTTATATTATGTCATCCTTTGTACATTTCCCTTTTCAGCTGAGCACTTCGTCCTTTTCTGGAAATGTATGCTTTGCTTCAGTCATTCTTCCGTGCAATAAAAAGCGGTAATTGGTTGTGTCTATAATCCTCCGTGTTATTTTGGCAATGAAAGCGAGCTCTGTGAACTATTTGAAAAAGTTGCAGACACTCAATTTGATGTCAAAATAATCGTAGGCGATTTCAATCTGCCAGACATTGACTGGCAGGCAAATTCCTTTCCGCCTAAACATCAGAAATTAGTCGATACTATTAACTTTTCAAACATGTCCCAACTGGTCAGTTCAGTTACTAGAAATGACAACATTTTAGATTTTATGTTTACAAATGATGTCAACCCTCTTTTTATGAACTTTCATCATGATCTTTTCACAAGTGATCACGCAATAATTCACTGTTGTTTTCCAGTCCCCCTTCTTACAAAGCCTGAGGTTAAATGCAATTACCTCGACTTTTCTAACATTAACCATGAAATAATAAATAATCTTGTAAGCACCCTAGATTGGCAAAGCATATTCTCAATCAACTATCCAAGCATTTTTCTGTGAGCTTTTGCAGAGCCTCACATAAAAAATCCAGGCTTTTATCCCGTTTAAGATTTTTAATTCAAATACAGCTTCTTCTAATGTTCCGCATTTTCCCCATAAAAGACTTAACAAATTACGCAAACAACTTAAAAATTCATCGAAAAGCTCTTTGTCAGTTCATTTAAGGATTGCACAAATATTTGAATTAGCATAGATAATTATGCTCGCGAGAGATAAACGTAGGGAGTCTCGGGCACTTAGTGATGGCAATTCATCCAAATCTGTTGCTCAAATCTTCCCATGTTCGGTCATCGGCTAAGCGTCTGAGTTTAACTTCGCCGTTACTCGACTGTAACAAAATAATGGGAAAGGACGATTTGGGCAAAGCAGAGTTGTTAAATTCGTTTTTTGCCAGCCACTTTAACACTGAAACTAGCCCCACTCCCACAATTCCTCTGCTTTCAAATTCGCTTCTAACAACCATTAATTTCTCGCCTTCATGTATTCAAAAGTAAATAGCTCACCTAAAAAATTTCACATTCGGCTAAAAACTGATAACATTCCAAACTCACTATTTCAACAGGTTAGTGATTTTCCACCTTTACTAAGCAATTTATTCTCAGTATTTCTCGAAAATAGTTTCTTCCCCGATAATTGGAAAACTTCTATTATAATCTGGTTCCCGCTCGGACATTTAAAACTATCATGGTGTTCATAAGACGCCCTCTCTTGCTAAACGCTTCGAAAAACTTATTGCAAAATAAATCACGGATTTTTGCATAAGCAATCAAATTATTAACATTTCACAACACGGCTTCTTACCGGAACGCTTTTGTGAAACCTGACACATGTCTTTTCTAAATCTACTAACCTCCGTTCGTACTGATCATCTATCTGTAGAAGTTATCTATTTTAATCTTTTTTTAACTATAATTTTAATTTGCTTAGCGCCGGCAAGGTACTATCTAAGCAGACATTAGTAACAAAATAATGTTATGACAATGTGTGCAGATAAAATGTACAAATACATAACTTGTCCTGCTATAACAACAGTTAGCGATGTTTTAAAATTAATGGTGAATAAGAAAAAATAGGCAGTGAAAAAAAACTCCTACCGTAAAAATGGAGGCAGCCTTCAATAAGCCTTCATTTTTTAATAGAAGGTAGGAGAAAAAACTGCTTAGGAAAAATGGTCAGGTGGTAGACTAGGGTAATACGGTAGTAGCATTTCAGAATGAGATAATGAAACGTCGAGGTGATTCGTTCTTGATCACTTAGGCGTATGAAACAAAATCTCACGAAAATGCGTCAATGAACTTAAGTCCTCAGCATCCTCGTATCCAGAAATGTATTCTGATGATGGTTAGTATCCAAAGAAACGGTAGCATTTTAGACGGTGGACCACCGAATGTGTACGTCCGAATGACATCGTCGTTTGGATGACTGGTGATATAAGGAGACATCATAGTTCATGGGCGACTCACGGTAGTGAAAATATAATTTCAAGAGGGTCACTTAAATTCCCGATGGTCCTTTCTCCGAGTCATGGGGAAAGCTACTGGGAAAAGATTAGGAAAATAAAAGGTTAATAGAATCAGTGTTAAGATAAATGTGCAGTCTTCGCTTGAATGCAGATAGACTAGTTAACGACTTAATTTCAATTGGCAAGTTATTCCAAAGAAAACTATACCTAGAAGCAAAAAAGAGAGAGCCTTTTCACGTGGAGGATGCAGGGGGAGGTATAATTAGTGCAGAATCTCTTAGAATATAAGGAAGACTAACGGGGGTAATGACAGAAAGCTTTGGGAGAGTTGAAATATTATTGAGTCGGAAAAGGAAACAAAAGCCTGCTTCAAGTCTCCTGACCCAAAGAAATTTAAGCTTCATTAGCTGGCATCTTTTTCAGTAGGAAATAGTTGAAAGAGTCGGATCCAGGAATTTTTGTGAAATGTCTTTGGACATTTTCAATATTTGAACGGCTAGATTCGTTCATTAAACCGAAGAAAGGACAGCAAAATTCAAGAATGGGAAGTACAAACATACGATAAAGCCTTAATTTAATTTCAAGGAGGTAGAAATTATAAGAAATAAAACCGCAAATCTGAGCAGCTTTGGCCATAATTCTATCGGCATGAGGCGAACGATCTAATTTATTGGTGAAACTTAAGCCCACTTTCTTGATGGAGGAACATTCAATAATAGGGCAACCTTCGAAGATAAGAGGTTGCGGCAGCCTTACAGGCCCAAACCTCATGTAGCGACACTTAGTAGGTGAGAACTCCATTGGCCATGTGGAGCTCCAGGCCGAAAGAGCATCTAAGTCTGAATGAATTTGTTCTAGGCACCGTTCGGTCCTAGAAATAGAGAAGGAATACACGCATAAATAAAAGATTAAGAATGTTTAACTATCGATGAAATATCATTTATATACAGTAAGAACAACAAAGGACCTAATACAGTACCTTGAAGGACACCACTAACAAACGCGGTAGCACTTGATTATGAGGACCCTACTAAAACTTCTTGCTTTCGATCCTTTAGGTATGATCTAATAAAGTCAGTAACGGGACTAAGAAATCCTATAGCTTCTAGTTACGCTAGAAGTCGTTTATGAGGCACTATATCGAATGCCTTACATAGCTCAAAATATATAACTACCACAGGGAGATGATCATTACGAAGAGAGGTTAGAAGATTTAGAAAAGACATATGGCAGGTTTCACAAGAGCATTCCTGTAAGAAGCCGTGTTGGGAAAAGTTGATAATTTGATTGTTCATCGATAGTTAAATATTGTCAATCTTTTATTTATGCTGATGACCTCAAATGCATGTATTCCTTCTCTAACTCTACAACCGAACGGTGCCTTGAATAAATTCATTCAGACTAAGACGCTCTTTTGGCCTGGAGCTCCACATGGCCAATGGAGTTCTCACCTACTAAGTGTCGCTACATGAGGTTTGGGCCTGTAAGGCTGCCGCAACCTCTTATCTTCGAAGGTTGCCCTATTATTGAATGTTCCTCCATCAAGAAAGTGGGCTTAAGTTTCACCAATAAATTAGATCGTTCGCCTCATGCCGATAGAATTATGGCCAAAGCTGCTCAGATTTGCGGTTTTATTTCTTATAATTTCTACCTCCTTGAAATTAAATTAAGGCTTTATCGTATGTTTGTACTTCCCATTCTTGAATTTTGCTGTCCTTTCTTCGGTTTAATGAACGAATCTAGCCGTTCAAATATTGAAAATGTCCAAAGACATTTCACAAAAATTCCTGGATCCGACTCTTTCAACTATTTCCTACTGAAAAAGATGCCAGCTAATGAAGCTTAAATTTCTTTGGGTCAGGAGACTTGAAGCAGGCTTTTGTTTCCTTTCCGACTAAATAATAGTTCAACTCTCCCCAAGCTTCTGGTCAGTACCCCCGTTAGTCTTCCTTTTAACCTAAGAAATTCTGAACTAATTATACCTCTTCCTGCATCCTCCACGTGAAAACGCTCTCTCTTCTTTGCTTCTAGGTATAGTTTTCTTTGGAATAACTTGCCAATTGAAATTAAGTCGTTAACTAGTCTATCTGCATTCAAGCGAAGACTGCACATTTATCTTAACACTGATTCTATTAACCTTTTATTTTCCTCATCTTTTCCCAGTAGCTTTCCCCATGACTCGGAGAAAGGACCATCGGGAATTTAAGTGACCCTCTTGAAATTATATTTCCACTACCGTGAGTCGCCCATGAACTATGATGTCTCCTTATATCACCAGTCATCCAAACGACGATGTCATTCGGACGTACACATTCGGTGGTCCACCGTCTAAAATGCTACCGTTTCTTTGGATACTAACCATCATCAGAATACAATTCTGGATACGAGGATGCTGAGGACTTAAGTTCATTGACGCATTTTCGTGAGATTTTGTTTCATACGCCTAAGTAATCAAGAACGAATCACCTCGACGTTTCATTATCTCATTCTGAAATGCTACTACCGTATTACCCTAGTCTACCACCTGACCATTTTTCCTTAGCAGTTTTTTCTCCTACCTTCTATTAAAAAATGAAGGCTTATTGAAGGCTGCCTCCATTTTTACGGTAGGAGTTTTTTTTCACGGTATTTTTTTTCTTATTCACCTTTAATTTTAAAATATCGCTAACTGTTGACATAGCAGGACAAGTTATGTATTTGTACATTTTATCTGCACACATTGTCATAACTTTATTTTGTTACTAATGTTTGCTTAGACGGCGCCTTGCCGTTGGTAACCAAATATAAATTCTTTATTCTTAAAAGGCTTTGTGCGCCAAATTCAGTGGGATTCATGTAAATAACGAAGTTGATTCGAAAAAGACTTTTATTTCGTTCGATTGAATCGTGTGACTTTGAAGGACCCCAAGCAATTGAGAGGTTGACCGAACTGACAGAGTCAAATTGCCTTGGACTTAATTCCATTTGGAATAATGGCACTTTGAAAAATTAAAAATAGGGCTAAATTTTGGGCAATGATTGCCTGCAGTGAAACATTTGGTTTATGTTTCTTTAGACACTGCCTTTAGACAGTGCCTTGCTGGTGCTTTCCAAATATTAATTCTTAATTCTTAATTTAGCAGACCATAGAAGCGAGCCACAACAGTTGCGCTCAATTTCATTTGGTGCCATTTATTCTGTGTGATCAGATTCTTGCGCAGTTATTACCTAAGTAGTTTTTCAGCCAATCTACCAATGCTTTGGCTTGTGAGTTCCATGCTGGTCTTTAAAACTCTCTGTTATTATTATATTTATTATTATAGTTTTAGTTTTTATAGTTATCTCAGTTCACCACAACGGTTGAAAGTCCCTTAGCAGCTGGCAGAATGATAATTTTGTCGTCTCCCATAGTTCGTTCATAGCATTTGGCCCACACTTCAAAATATATGGGGTTAGTTTGTACACCATCAGTAAGGAAGTAGCACGTTGACAGATGGACTTTTTTGTCGTCGGTTTTTGTAGTCCGTGGTAATTATTCATTTGTTTTTACTCCTATAAATGTCGCCCATTTTGATGCTCCTGCTATATCTGACGATGGACTTATGCAGGACTTTGAAAGCTCAAAATAATGAAAAAGTGTTCATATGCTCGAACAAACTTCTCCTTTGCTCATGCAATTTCCTGGTACTCGAACATTCGCATGCGTTCAATAACTTCTACCTTCTGGGCCGTTACCGTAGCCATTCGACGTTTTTGTCAATCTCATAGTCCTTAGCCAGCTGGCGTCCTGTTCACGTTTTAAAGGTGTATGCCAATAATATATTTCCTTTTTGTCATAGTAAGTTATTAAATCTTGCACTCGAAAATGAAACCTTTCCCAATTTTGGAAGGAAGCTAACATTCTGCATATCACCAATACGACCGATCAACGTCAGTTGACGAATTTGGCCAATAAACACACTTCCCGCATTTTAAAAGAGTTTGGTGAAATTGATCAAAGATAAGATGATGAATCAATTAACAGACAATAACCTACTGAGTGCGGTTGAGCATCAGTTCCTCAAAGCACGGGTTTGATACACCTGCAGACTCCATAGCTTTGAGCTTGTTCAACAATAAAGGAAGAACGTTTTTGCCTTTTAAAGTATTTTTTTGATTTCAGTAAGTTTTTCGATAGTGTTGGCCATTCTCTTTTTCTTTTCAAAATTTTCTTTTTCGGCATGGGTTGTAAATTTCTGAGTTTACTATCTGCCTACCTTTGCTCTCGCACAAAATATGTTATGATTTCCAATGGTATCTCCGACATCGACCATATGAAAAGCGAAGTTATTCAGAATGGCATGGTTGTCGCGCTCTTACTATGTCATTTTCTCAATTATATACCCGAGTTGTTTCGGGATGAGAGACCCTTTATATATGCTGCTGATTTTAAAGTTGCCCACTTATACCTACTGGCAGATGACAATATCATGCTTGAAATCCTAAGAAATGATCTTCGGGCCTTTTCCCAGTGGATTGCACATGACATCCTTTCCTTTTTTGCACAAATGCTCCATTGAAGTCGTTGGTGATGGACATCAGTCTCAGCTAAACATAGACGAGCACGACCTATATTTGCCCAGGATTATTGAGGATCTGGGCATATCATATTCCAACGGTCATCGTTTTTTGGACCTTTGAGTTCTGATTGGCTGCAAAACATGTAGAACTACCATGGTTATCTACCAAAATTTTAAAACTATTTATAGTATAACCTGCCTTTACATGAGATACTTTTTTAACAGTCGTATATTTAATCCCCTTACTAGCCTGAAGCAGTTTGTCCACTCGCAGAGCAACAGTCAACGCGACGTCCTCTAACATGCAATGTTAGGTATCATCATTTCTTTTCGTTAATGCCAATGCAATGCGGAATAAGCTAGCGAGGACGGTGAATCTTCTGCAAAAGTATTCTTTGTAGAGTTGAATTCCAACGAGTTTTATACATGCAGCAATCGTTCCACGAATTTCAGGTGCCAACACAGTTGTATCTTTATTGTGTTTTGTATATTTTGAAGGTTACGGGTGTAGCCTTTGTTGGCCTTATTTATGTACAATTGAAATTATAAATGCAAGTTTTTGCAGATGAAATAAAATACAATTAAAACTTTAACATCAAATGTGTAGTGTTATGATACACATTAATTGAAATCATGAAGTAAAGCTAACGGTTGGCTGAAGATGGTCCTGCAGTGAGAGTTGTCGGTTTTCAAACATTAAGCAGGCTAACTGCCGTTTGAACATATCAACGGTATTCAACGTCATTATTGCACTTGGAAGTTAGTTTCATGGTCGAACCACTTGCTGACTGAAACAAAACTTTCGTTGATCTAGGAGCATACATTCGCGCTTGACCTTATATTGATGACCACGCAGGTGATTCCTGTTTTCAAACTCAAAAAGATGTTCGGATTTCAGCGAACAGGCATATCCGGGGTTAATTCGGAATGTCCAAATGAGGCCACATTTCATTTAGCCATATGATAAATTAAACATGTTAAGCTTGATAAGCATTTCTGGAAATGACAAGCTCCTAGGACCTTCCACCAATTTTGTCACCCGTATTTGCACCTGTTCAGTGGGATAACTGTCTTTCTTCATACAGGGCATCAATACTGGCATTCTGTATTCCATATTTATTTATTGATTTAGAATTTAGAATTTATATTTGGTGAGCACCGGCAAGGCACTGTCTAAGCAAACATTAGAAACGAAATAAAGTTATGACAATGTGTGCAGATAAAATGTACAAATACTTAATAATGTAGACATAACTTGTCCTGCTATTTCAACAGTAAGCGACGTTTTGAAATTAATGAAGAACTAGAAAAAATAGGTAGTGAAAAAAACTAGGCAGTGAAAAAAACTCCTTTCTTAAAAATGGAGGCAGAGTTCAATAGGCCTTCATTTTTGAAAAGAAGGTAGGAGAAAAAACTGCTTAGGAAAATAAGGTCAGGTGGTAGATTAGGGTAATTCTGCAGTAGCATTTCAGAATGGGATAAGGAAACGTCAAGATGATTCGTTCTTGATCTTTTAGGCGTATGAATCGAAATCTCACGAAAATGCTTCAATTAACTTACGTCCTCAGCCATCTAACGAATGAACTGAAGATCAGCAAAAACAGTTCAGGAGGAAAGATTATGAAAGCACGCCTGATCCAATGCGTGATGATCGTCGCCTTTTGTACTGCTCTTTTAGGGTGTTTGAGAGCATTCGCTTAGCAGCTAACCAGATACATTGATATTTGTGCGTATCTATTTTTTTAGTGGAATTCCGTTCAGGTAGTACTGGTGTTTGAGGAAACGTCTTCTCACAGATTCCAAGCGTACGACTGCACATTTTGGTATATTAAACGTTAGAAGCGACCTTTACGTCACTTTAAGTCACTTTATTGAGGTAATTAGCTTTCGCCCTTAAGCTCCCTATTTACATTCAAAATGATAAAAGAATAAATGTTTACAGCAATAACTCTGACAAATGAAAATGTAAGGTCATGGATATGCGTGGGCCAGGCATAACCAAACAGATAATAACCTACTTAATGCGACTCAGCATGGGTTTCTCGGATAAAGATCGTGTGACACCTGCCAGCTCTCTTACTTTGATTATGTGCTACAATCTAGACATAGTGGTTTTGCAATCTACACCGTTTGTTTCGACTTCACGAAAGCTTTTCATCGTGTTGACCATGATCTCATCCTGCTTAAACTTACCTGCTTCAGCATTGGTAATAAGCTTCTGAACCTAATATCCTCCTATTTAAATGCTCGTGCACAGCAAGTTAAAATTTCTGATGTTATCTCCAACCCCACGCACGTGAGGAGTGGAGTTATTCAGGGTAACGTACTCGGCCCGCTTCTTTTTTGCCTTTTTGTGAACGATGTTCCTGATTGTTTTCAGCATGAAAGGCAATTTATGCATACTGATGATTTAAAAGTTGCCTATCGCTATAAACCGGCTGATCGCAAATCTTGCTTGAGCTCTTAAAAAAGGTTCTTTTAGCCTTCGCTCAGTGGTGTCGCACGTGGCGCCTTTCGCTTTCTTGGCACAAGTTCTCCGTTATGGTTAGTGGTGACAACCATCAGCCTCATCTAAGCACAGATGGTCATGACCTAAATGTGCTTGGGGTTATAAAGAATCTGGGCATATTATATTCTAGTAGTCTTAATCTGTCTTGTCTTAATCTGATTGTCTCGAAAGCACGCCAAACCACTGGGTTTATTCTCAGAAATTTAAAAAATGTCAATATTAGGACAAGCCTTTATAAAATGTATGTCAGACCTAGCCTGGAATACTGCTAGTTTCTATTTAGCCTTCTGCACGCGAGTGAACGGAGGAAGAAAGAATCAGTCCAGCACTTCTTAACTAAAATAGTTTTCACTTCAGAGCACAGAAACCGGTTCTACCAACAACACTGTGAGCTTACAAGCCTCAACCCATTGTTGCTTCGTAGATTACAGAAAGGACTATTTTTACTGTTTAAACATTAAAACAGTCTTACCTTTAAGCCCCCTTACATCCCTGAGACAGCTCGACCACTCTCGGCGCACCAGTCATCGAGATGTATTTTTATTTCTTCCTTTGTCACGCACCGTTAGATACCGTCAGATTTTTCGGTAAACGCTATAGCAATCTGGAATAAACGACCAAGAAGGTTTAAAATTCAGCAAATCTATCCTTTATTTACGAGAGCTGTCACTAGTTTTCTACATTCAGGACACCTCTCACAAATTTTGGGTGCTGATTTTTTTGGAAGCTCTCTTCCGTTCTGATGGCGTCCACGGACTCTTAATCCGGTGCCGGACTTCATGCTGAAGGCAATTTTGCTGGCTCTGCAGTCCGTAATCGGGTTATTTCTCAGTTGACAGTGAGCAGCAGTTCGCCGGCATACCTGCTGCTAGAACATAATACCTGATCTACAGCAATTAAAGGAGAAGTACTACACCGTGCACCTGTGTCAATACTTCCCTGTACTAAACCTTTATCCATTCAATAAGCTTTATTTTGTTCTCCTTCTCACAGGAGTTGGGTTGGACATAACACCGGAAATTTTAAATCGTTTTGTGCGAGCATCCAAATAGCAGGACTTTAAGTTCGGAAGTTTGCTACCAAGTTTCGGCAGTAGGAGATCATGGTCAACGTGATCAAAGGTTTCATCGAAATCGAAAAATCCACAGACAGTTCAAAACTGCTGTCTCTAGATTGTAGCACATGATCAAAGAAAGAGACATGGCAGGTGTCACATGATCTTTTTTTCAAGAAACCCATGTTGTGCCACATTGAGTAGGTTATTCTCCGTTAGTTGACACATCATATTGTCTTTTATCCATGTCTCCAAGATCTTTAAGGCTACTGGTACTGTATTTATTGGCCCACAGTCGTCAAATGGCCTATATCAGCCGTGTTCGGGTATAGACAGAATGTGCGATTCCTTTCGTAAAATAGGACAGGTTTCACTTTCAAGAGCAAGATTAAATATCTTTTACAGAAGGAACGGCAATATACCATTTGCATCCAAATTTAGAACGCTGACCAGGACGACATCTGGTTCAGGACTGTAAGATTGACGAAAACGCGAAAAAGCTATGGCCACGTCCAAGAGGGTAAACGTTATGGTTTCGATGACGGTACTGATCCAAACCTAGATGTTCAGAAGGGAGCGACATAATTTTCATTAAAAAAATTCTGGACAAAAAGCATTGAAGCTATCAGCCGTCAACTTAGCGTCAGCTATGCGGTTTCCTAATTCGTCTCGAAGAATGCGTTGCTAACTTTTTCTGTGCGCGTTTGCTACGCACGAAAAGAGTTTAGTGACATTTAACCAAGGGTTTCCATCAAATTTGACCTCATCAACTAGTAGGTTTTCTTCAGACAGCTTCTTAGCCATTTTAGAGATTAGTTGGATTAAGGGCAGAACGGAAGTATCTTTTTGTAAATGAAAAAGACGTAAGAGTCTACGCAGTCTACGGCGGAAAAATAAAGGGAGGTAGACTTCTTCCTTGACATTAATTATTTTCGTATGGAGGCAAAAACGAGAAATAAGCGGATTCAGAACTTGGTGCAATTTAGCAGTACAAAAATACACATCCAAACTTAGAAAGAAGCTAGTCTTATCGTGGAAATTAAGATGTGTTAGTAATTTCCCCATATTTTGATCGGAAATCACGGAAAAAACTTTATTTTTTGAAAACGCTTTACCAGACTCTAGTTCCTGCGTAGAAAAAACTATGGCATGATAAGCAATCCCATGTGGGTCTAAAGGTAACACTGACAATGGCTTAAAACCTCTACAGAAAATAAGATCAAATATGTGTGATCCTCGGGTGGGAAAATCAACTACCTGGTCCCACATGCCGATAGCTTTGGCCTTAAGTAATTCTTTGAACTTTGCAGGACCGGAAGGCAGAAAAGAATGAACGTCAGGAAGATTTTAGTCACCTGCAATCAAGCAGTTCTTCTGATTTAAGTAAGCTGCGGCGTGAAAGACAGAGATCGTAATCCTTACTGGCGTTATGGGTGGTAGACACAACCCACGAGTACAGAGTAGTTATCCTTTAGAACAACTCGGAACTAGCAGCTCTCTTCTACCGCGGTAAATTTTCAATATTCCAGCGGCAGAAATGTAGGTGGTTGATCAACATAGATCCAACTTCCTCCACCATGACCCTCGTGTCGATCATTCCGAATGTAAGCGTAGCCTAAATAGAAAACTTGAAGTTGGATACCCAAAGTATTGCCCATGTATCTGTTACTATTACAATGTCTAATCTCTGAATGAAAACTAGAGTCTGGAGCAGAGACATCATATAAAGCAGAGATCTGGCATTTAAAACGAAAAATTTAAGGGGGCAAGATTTGGTTTTTGGGACTGGACAGTTACGCTGTCAGAGTGACTGCCTTCGGTCAAGATAGACAGCCAACATATTTTCCGGATTAATAATAATAATAGTTGTAATCAATGCTGGTTTACAGGCATTATCAGACGAAATATTCAGTGAAGCTCAGGCTGTCAGGGAAAAAAACTCCAGAATATATATATGTTTTTTTCGTATCTTAATTTTATTCAGGAAAAAACTGCTGACTGTTAGGATGATAGAAGTTCAGATCAGGGAAGGTCTAACACAAGTGCAGTCTGTTTGCCGTCTCTGTTAGGAACCGGGATTCTGCCTCTGGCAAGCGTTTATCCAAGGGCGGTTGCTCACTGTCTGCCGAAGAATTCAACGGGTACAGGCTGCAGGGACGGTACCATATCCCTCAAGGTAAGACCTGGGAACTGGTTCAGATGCCGCGCACTCCGTCGAACTGGAAAACAGATTCTACCGTGTCAGCGCCCAGAATTCTTGGAAACTATTCTGAATGCAACAAACTATTAATAATTACTAATAATAATAATAGTTGTATTTAATTCCGGTTTACAGGCATTGTCAGATGAAATATTCAGTGGGTAGAGGCTGGCAGTGAAAAAAAACCTCCTGATTATATATCATTATAAGTGTTTTTCCTATCTTTATGTTATTTAGGAGAAATAACTGCCGCCTGTAAGGATAATAGCAATTCAGATCAGGGAAGGGCTAACACAATTGCAGTCTGTATGCAGTCTCTCTGTCTTTGCTAGGAACCGGGATTCTGCCCCAGGCAAGAAAGCATCCGTGTACGGTTGCTCACTGTCAGCCGAAAAAGTCAACGGGAGCAGGCTGCAGAGAAGGTGCCGTATCCCTCAAGGTATCACCTGGGATCGGGTTCAGATGCCGCGCACTCCGTCGAACAGGAAAAGAGATTCTGCCGTGTCGGTGCCCAGAATTCTTGGAAACTGTTCTGAATGCAAAAAACTAGTAATATTTATCTTAAACAAAGAAAAACTCCGCTGGACTTTTATATTATGGGGAAGTTTATTCCACATGGCCATGGTGTTTACCGTAAAGAACCGTCGATACTTAACTGTGCGAGCTAAGTTTATTTTATTTATTTATTGCCAGTTTACAGGCAAGGTCAAAAAATATTCAGTATAGGGTCACGCTGACAGTGAAAAAAACTCCTGATCGTTGTTTCAGGTATTTTCAGGAGAAAAAACTGCAGCTTATTGAGAAATTAAAGTTATGAACAGAGACGCGTTAACACAGGTGCCCGGTGAAGAACCTCTCCATTCAGTGTTATGGATCCGGTATTCTGCACCAGGAGGTATGTTGGCGAGCGGCTGTTCGTTGTTGACTGAACAATAAGCTGATTGAGGTCTGCAGAGCCAGTAAAATTGCCCTCAGCATGAATACAGGCACAGGATTCAGAGTCCGTGAACGCCATCAGAACCGAAGAGAGCTTCAACAGAGTCAGCACCCAAAAGTTTTGGAAGGTGCCCTGAATGTCGAAAAATAGTGACAGTTCGCGTTCACAAGGGATAGCTTTGCAGAATTTTGATACTTCTAGGTAGCTTATTCCAGATTGCTAGAGCATTTACCGAAAAAAACTGTCGGTATCTAACTGTGCGTGCAAAGGGAGAAATAAAAATACATCTCGATGACTGGTGCGCTGAGAGTGGTCGCGGTGCCTCAGAGATGTAAGGGGGTTAAATGTACGACTGTTTAGTAGTTTAAACAGTACAAAATAGTTCCTTCTGTAATCTGCGAAGCCACAGCGGGTCAAGGCTTGTAAGCTCACAGCATTGGTGGTAGGAGAGGTTTCGGTGATCTGAAAAGAAAACTCTTTTTGTAAAGAAGTGCTGGACTGATTCTATCTTCTTTCGTTCACTAGCGTGCAGAAGACTAAAAAGAAACGAGCAGTATTCCAGACTAGGCCTGACATACATTTTATAGAGGCTGATTCTAATTTTGACGGTTTTAAAATTTCTGAGAATAAACCCAGTAGTTTGGCGTGCTTTCGAGACAATCAGGGCGCAGTGCTCTGAAAGATTAAGACTACTAGAATATGATATGCCCAGATCCTTTATAACTCCGGGCACGTTTAGATCGTGACCGTCTATGCTTAGGTGGGGCTGATGGTTGTCGCCAATAACCATAACGGAGCACTTTTGCCAAGAAATTGAGAGGCGCCATGTGCGACACCACTGAGCGAAGGCCTGAAGATCCTTTTTTAAAAGCTGAAGCACGATGTTGCGATCAACCGGTTTATATCGATAGGCAACTTTTAAATCGTCAGCGTAAATAAAGGGCCTACCATACTGAAAACAATCAGGAACATCGTTGACAAAGAGGCAAAATAGAAGCAAGCCGAGCACGCTGCCCTGAATAACTCTGCTCCTCCCATGCGTGGGGGTGGAGATAACATCAGAAATTTTAACCCGTTGTGCGCGAGCATTCAAATAGGAAAATATTAAGTTCAGAAGCTTGTTACCTATGCCGAAGTAGGCAAGTTTCAGCAGTAGGAGATCATGGTCAACTCGATCGAAATCCTTAGTGAAATCGAAGTAAATGGTGTAAATCGCAAAACTGCTGTCTCTAGATTGTACCACATGATCAACGAAAGAGAGCTGGCAAGTGTCACGAGACCTTTTTTGAGAAAACCATGCTGAGCCGCATTAAGTAGGTTATTTTCTCTTAGGTGACACATCATCTTGTCTTTGATCTAGGTCTCGAAGATCTTCGAGACTGCTGGTAGTGTATTTATTGACCTAAAGTCGTCAAATGACGTAGGTCGGCCGTGTTTCGGAAAAGGCAGTATGTGCGATTCCTTCCATGAAATAGGGAAAGTTTCACTTTCAAGAGCAAGATTAAATATCTTATACAGAAGATACGGTAAAATATCGTTTGCATCCACCTTTAGAACGCTGACCGGGACGCCATCTGGTCCTGGACTGTAAGATTGACGAAAACGCCGAATGGCTACGGTCACGTCCCAGAGGTTAAAAGTTATGGTTTCGAGGAAGTTACCGGTCCAAACCCGGATGTTAGGAAAGTGGGCGACAGTATGTTCAATAAACGTTCTAGACAAGAAAGCATTGAAGCTATCAGCAGTCAACTTAGCGTCAGTTATTAGGTTTCCTAAGGCATCTCGAAGTACGGGGTGCTGCGTTTTTCTCTGCGCTTTTACTGTGCGCGATCAGAGCTTCGCAACATTTAACGAAGGGTTTTCGACAGAGTTAACCTCATCGGCTAGTCGTTTTTCGTCAGACAGCCTCTTCAAAGATTTGCTGGATCAAGGGCAGGATGGAGGTGTCGTTTTGTAGATGAAAACGACGGGAGAGTCTATGCAGTCTACGGCGGAATGATAGAGGGAGGTAGACTTCATCCTTGACATTAATTATTTTCTTACGGGGAATAAAACGAGAAATGAGTGGACATAGAACTTTGTAAAAAGTATCAGTACAAACATTCACATCCCAACATACAAAGAAGTTAGTCCAGTCGTGGGAATTATGGGGTGTGTTAGCAATTCCCTCATATTTGCTGATCTGAAATCACGAAGAAAGCTATATTTTTTGGAAAACGTTTCAGCAGCCTCTTGTTCTAGTGTAGAAAGAACTATAGTATGAGCAGAATTCCCAAATGGATCTAAAGGTGACACTGACGATGTCTGACAACCTCTACAAAAAATAAGATCAAGTATATTTGATCCTCGGGTGGGAAATCAACTACCTGGTCCCACATGCTATATCTATGGCCTCAAGTAGGTCTTTGAACTTTACAGGACCGGAAGTTGGAAACCAGTGAACTTCAGGAAGATTGAAGTCACCTGCAATCAAGCAGTACTTCAGATTTAAGTCAGCTGCAGCTTGAAATGCCAGCGAGAGACAAAGATCGTAATCCTCGCTGGCATTGGGTGGGCGATAGACACTACCAACGAGTAAAGAGTAGTTATCTTTTAGAACTACTCGGAGCCAACAGCTCTCCTCTACCGCGGTAAATTGGCGATAGTCCAATTGAAAAAATGTAAGTGGTTGCCTAACATAGATACAGCTTCCTCCGCCACGGCCCTCGTGTCGATCATTCCGAATGTAAGCGTAGCCTAGAATAGAGAGTTCGGAGTCGGATACACAGGGTGTTGCCCATGTCTGTGTCACTATTACAATGTCGGGGTGGTGGATGTTAACCAGAGTCTGGAGCAAAGGCATCTTATTAAGCAGAGATCTGGTATTGAGGACGATTAGTTTAAGCGGGCGCGTTTTTGATTTCTGAAACGGGACAGTTAGGCAGTCAGGGTGACTGCCTTCGGCCAGAGAAATGCTCTTTTCACTTGAACTATCTGTACATCCCTTATTTTGAGATTTGCCTCGCTATTGGTGTTTCGTGTTTCCAGTTCTATTATTAGCCGTCGCATTTTCATTCGTTCTTTCAACCCATATTCCGGTTGAAAAAAACACTTCAGAATGCGGACCCTGAAGGGTTGATTTTCTCTATAGCAGGAGCTGTGCCAGTGCTTCGTTTTCCAAGATGATTTTAAGAGGTCTTGGTCGAGGATTTGAATTGGGTGTAGACAGAGCCTTCCCTATTCTATATGCCTTGAGAATATGAATGGACTCGCCGTCCGTCAGCAGCGTTTTTGCATACAATTTAAGGAGTTCACAGTCATGTTTAACTCGCTCCTTTGGAATAATTGAAGCTGACTCCGGGACACCTTTAATGACTACATTCTGTTTTCGACTCAATCTAGGGCCCGTTTGTAACTCAGATCTTTCAGCTGAGTGAGTACTGGTAACCAGCTCACTTTGCCTGATAGATCCAGATGAGCCGGGTTTTGGGCAGGCTGGAGCCAAATCTCTGCACGACTTGTTCTTCTTAGACCTTTTCTTCTTTGGCTTTACAAACTCGCCAACCTCTTCAACATCGCATGTTGGTGCAACGTCTACCAGTGATGTAGCGATGGGCGGTAAAGCCCGATTAGTGCTGATGCTACCCGAACTAAGTACCGGTTGAGTGGCGCAAGGACTAGATGGGGCTCCCTTCGGAAGGTGCGAAAATTCCTCTGGTTTACCGGGTCCAACTATCGCGATATGTTTACTTTGACTTTTATGTAAGCTTGAAGAAGCTATATATGAATACGAATTTTGCTTTGTGGTAAGTTTATTATGAACAGGAGCTTTTTTAGCAGTTGGGCAAGATATAGATTTTTTTAAGTTATCTATTTCTTGTCTTAGATTGCTTATTTCCTGCTCCATCCTGAGAATTTCTGCTGGAGGCTGAAACACCCCATACATGTTTCGTCTTCGCAAGCTACATTAGTTAAGCTTACTGAACTTTTACCCCGTTTAGCGGGAGGTGAACAAATAGCAGAATAACGATAGTTACAATTGTTTTCTGCTTGTCCATTAAATTGCTTAACAAGATCCCCTGCCAATATTGCCGAGTGGGTAGAGGCGCCGATAGACGGTCCCAAGAAACTAGGTCGTGGACCAATTGTTTGACAATAAACTTATGGAACTTGCGTTTTGTATGTTATAATTGCCACAAAATTAACAGAGAGTCAGTTAGGATATTTAAAAATAAGAATATGAAAATATAAGGACTCAGCCTTTGGTTTGAGCCCCTTCCACGATTGAGAGCAGATGCAGGGAGCACACAGCTGGCGTGAGTTTCAGAAAGCAGCAAAGATCGAGGGTCCAAGTCGCAATTTACAAACTCAGAGGAATATAAAGACAATTCTTTAATAATTTTCCAGCACCATGTCTTCTTCACTGAGATAGAGACTAAAAACTCGTAGGCTCGAGGTACTTGAAATTCGATACCCATTTCAAACAACGCGCCAATGGAAGAAATAAAAAGACATTGCGATGACTGCTGCGCCGAGGATAGTCAAACTGCCTCACAGTGATAAGAGGATTAAATGTAAGATTATTCAAAAGCTTAAACAGCAAAAAGAGTCCCTTCTGCACTAGGCGAAACCATAAGGAATCAATGTTAACAAGCCCACAGCGTTCTTGATACGACAGATTACGGTGCTCCAACGATAAAATTCTTTTCGTGAAGAAGTGCTGGACGGATTCTATTTTCTTCCGTTCGCTAGCGCGCAGAAGGCTAAATAGAAAGGAGCAGTATTCCAGGCCAGGTCAACGTACATTTTATAAAGGCGGAGTCTAATATTAATAGTTTTAAAATTTCGGAGGATAAACCCGACAGTTCTGCGTGCTTTGGAGACAATCAAGGTGCAATGCTCTGAAAGATTGAGACCGTTGGAATATGATATGCCCAGGTCCTTAACAATGCCAGGTACATTTATATCGTGGTCATCTATGCTAAGATGAGGCTGATGGTTGTCACCGACAACCATAACGGAACATTTGTGCGTTGAACGAAGAATAACTTCGCGGGACTTTAACATTATGGGGTAGTTTTTACCACATGGCTATAGCAGTAGCCGAAAAAAATCGATGATACTTTATTGTGTGAGCATATGGAGGAAATACAAATACATTGTGAAACTGCTGTGCCGACGGTGGTCAAACTGCCTCACAGCTTTAAGGGGATTAAATGTACGACTATTCAAAATTTTAACCAGTTAAAAGAGTATTTTTGGTACTCGGCGAAACCATAAGTGATCAATGTTTATTAGCCCACAACTTTCTTGATACGACTGACTACGGTGCTCCAACGATAAAATTCTTTACTTAAAACAGTGCTGGACCGATTATATTTTCTTCCGTTCACTAGTGCGCAGAAGGCTTAATAGAAACGATCAGTATTCCAGGCCAGGCCTAACGTACATTTTATGGCGGAGTCTAATATCAGTAGTTTTAAAATTTTGGTGGATAAACCCGGTAGTTCAGTGTGCATTGCGGACAATCAGGGCACAATGCTCTGAAAGATTGAGCCCATTGGAATATGATATGCCCAGATCCTTAACAACGCTGGGAACATTTCGATCGTCGCCATATATGCTTAGTTGACGCTGATGGTTATCACCAACAACCATAATGGAACATTTGTTCCAAGAAAGGGAAAGGCGCCATGGTCCGCACCACTGGACAAAGGCCTCAAGCTCATTTTTTAATAGATAAAGCATGGTGTCATGATCTACCAGCTTGTTTCGATAAACAACTTTTAAATCGTCGGCATACATAAAGGGCCTACCATTTAAAAATAAACCTGGTACATAATTGATGGAGTTCACTTCCGTTGAGCCCGATGTCACCTTCGAACTTGAAAGAAATCGTGCTGACGCTACAGCCCACATATATGAAGTTTTCAGCCAATAACGAACAACCTTACGTTAATGCGCCTTTGTATGATGCCCTCTAAACGGGCCACGTGATAGATGTGCTGGATCAACCCGTGGGCCGAATAAGGGAACGACAGGTGTTATTTGGGTTGAAGTCGCAAAAAACTGCTGAACATGGGGGTCACAAAAAACGGTGCCAAACGGTGCCGGCTCATGCCACACCAGATACTTTTACCATGTACGACAATTCTTTTCTGTGGGATTTGATTTACATGGGCCTGATTCCACCTCCGGTCTTCTTGATTCTGCCTTGACACCGGGCAAAGTTGGGTGAGGGAGGAGAGAGTGTGGTAGATGCAGTGCAAGTTTACTATCACTTAAAAACATTTCACGCGCAAATCATGGCCCCAGCACCACACTGCTGCGGTGCATACGGTGGACATCGTCGAAAACGAAGGTCAAACTAACAGATGGTGAAGAATCCCGGTTCTAATAAACGGCGGGAGACTAAAAACACAATGCTCTTGTATTAAATCTTCTAATAACAAACTGCCATCATTTCACAGACTGTATTTTTTTCCTGATGGAGCAGGAGGTAGCCCTTCTAAAGCAAGAAAAAGATAACCTTTCCGTAAAAACCAACGGTAAAGAACAGTCGTTTGCATATACAGCCTCCTCAGCCATACCCAAAACTACCAAAAAATATATCCTTTTTCCGAATCCAGTCAACCAGAGGACGTTTCGTTAGTTCGAAACGGAGTCCCACCTAGTCCTTGCTCCAAATCATGATCACATAGCTTAGGCAGCATCAGCAATGATGTGGCTTTCAAACCCAGTGCCCCATCGCTGCTGAATGCTACACCAAAATGCGATGTTAAAGAGGTTAGTGAGTTCCTAAATCCAAAAAAGATAAATTCTAGGAAGACCAAGCCGTTCACGGATTTTGCTCTAGCCAGCTCAATACCCGGTTCATCTGGACCTATCGGGACAAGTGAACTGGATGCAAGCACTCGCTCCATTGAAAGATCTGAGTAGCAAACAGGCACCCGATGGAGACTATAAATAAATAAAATAAATTAATTGTATATTTAAGGCCCAGAGAGCCCCGTCATTTCAAACTTAGTATCGCGGTATAAATAAATACAAAGTGGATAATTGTTGCACTATGTGAGCAGCAATATTGACAGCGGAAATGAACAATATGGTATGCATATCCGATTCAGAATGATTTGCCATTTTTAAAACAATATTCAACAATCTTTGACATATACGGTGAACTAGAAAAAAAGCCGGGAAAAAACTCCTACGGTTAAATCGGAGGCGGAGTTCGGCGAGCCGCCAATTTAAAAAAATTAGGAGAAAAAGAACTGCTTCACTAAAACATTTATAGCTAGATGCAATGGGATAGTATTGTGATGTTTCTGACAACGTATGAGAGTTTGAAACGCTCCTTGTCGTGTGAGAGATAATATAGCAGTCAGAGCTACTGTTTGTAACCACCAGTGGAGGTGAGAGAGGAGGAACTCATCGTGGACACCAGAGGTGAGAGTAGAGATCGTGAGATTCTCATTAAGATGCGAACTTGCTAACTGCATAGTCCACCAATCAAAGAGGCAAAACCATCAGAACCCCCCTTGATCATCAACTGAACCTGGAGACCATCGTCGGGGTTGCAAAATCGGAGGAAAGTATCAAGGTTGTCAAGAGTTGGCGATGCAAGTTTAAAAGAGAGGGGACGAAAAAGTGAATGCAAAGATTGACTCTGCAGAGGATGATGGAAATATAATTAGAGACAAATATAATATCAAGTTAGCTGCCTCAAATACCAGGAGGAACCTTTTTAAAATCCAAAATTTGCGAGTTTGGGAAGGAAACAGACAATAAGGACTTTATATCTCCCGAAGTTAATTGTTTGCGTAACTTTGTTTTGAAAATAGCTTATGTAGACGAAAACCTAATTTGCAGTGGAAGATTATTCCAGATGAAAGCATATTTGGAGGCAAAAAACTGAGACCGGTTAGTTGTGGAGCTAAGGGGTGGTGAAATGATCATGGAGGAATTACGAGTGGCATAGGGTCGATCTACCGGAGTGAGAGCGTTAATTCATAGGAGATTTGGGCTATAGTTAACGTAAACAGGAAGCAGAGACCGGCTTCGAGTTTTCTGACCCACAGAAGTTTAATGTTTGCTAACTTGCATATATCCGTTAAAGAGATACTGGATCCAGGAAGAGAAAATAGTGGTCGAGTAAAAACCCTCTGAAATTTCTCAATCTTACTGCAGTCAGAGGCGTTCATTAGCCCAAAGAGGGGACAGCAGTATTCTAGGATAGGAAGAACAAACATGCGGTATAGGTTTGACTTTATTTCCGAAGAGTGCGAGTTTTTCAGACGAATTATTTGCTTTCGAATTATTTCTAAGGAGAAATCAATAGTGCTGATCACATTCAATGAGGATGCCTGAAATGTCGGAACTGGTTCAGATTCCATCGTAAGATTATTTGCAAAGAATGCACGTAACAATTCTGCCTTGTCAGAGTCTTCGAGAACGAAGTTCTTAGTTTCATTTAGTAATGGAGGTATTTCATAACCTCGTTTAGAGCAGGATCGACGGCGGAACAGTTGAGCAGCAGATTTTGCAGAGTTTGGCTCGCTGAGTGCACAAGATTCTATCTGTCTGTCATGTGCAAGCCGAATCGTAGAGGCTAATTCAAAAATCTCTGCAATCCTTATATGAACAGATAACCAACAAGTTTATTGATATTTTAATTGCTTCCTCAATTTCTTTAGTCCTGGCAAAAGAAAGTGAGGGACGGTGGATTCCGAAGTGTAGGGCTTAACAATTTTGGTTGGCGAAAATTCCAGGATATTATTTGAAACGACTGACATGAAGTCAGAAAGACTTGCTTCGTCGTTCATTAAGGAGAGGTGCTGCCAGTTCAATGAGTCCAAAAAGTTGTTCATTAAGCTCATATCTGCGAGGTCAAAAGCATGATAGGTACGAACGGCGCTAGCCTTTTTCGATGAGACAATTGGTAAGCAACAGTGAATTAATGCATGGTCACTGTGGAAGAAACCCTGCTTAAAATCAACGAATAGTGGAGCAATTGAATGCAAAATCATTGCTAAGTGACGGTGACTCAATGCACATTCTCAAGTCATATAGCATCCAATTAGAATCCTCGACAAATAAATCTTAAAATAATATTGAAAAATGAAGCACAGGCACATTTCCTGATACAGACAAAATCAACCCAACGGAGTCGGCATTCTGAAGTCCTTTCAGTCGGAATTCGGGCTGAAAGAGCAAATGAAAATTAGATAATTGTTAAGAGAACTGGAAAAAAGAAGGACCAATAGCGAGGCACATCTCCAAATAAGGGACGGACAATTAATTTAAATTAAAAGAGAATTTATTTGGCCGAAGGCTGTCACCCTGACAGCGTATATGTCCACTCCCAAAAACCAAATCTTGCCCCCTTAAACTTTTTGTTTTAAATGCCAGATCTCTGCTTTAGAATTTTAGAATTTATATTTGGTTAGCACCGGGAAGGTACTGTCTAAGCAAACATTAGTAACGAAATAAAGTTATGACAATGTGTGCAGATAAAATGTACAAATTCATAAATTGTCCTGCTATGTCAACAGTTAGCAATGTTTTAAAATTAATGGTGAACTAGAAAAAATAGGCAGTGAAAAAAAAACTCCTACCATGAAAATTGAGGCAGAGTTCAATAGGTCTTCATTTTCGAATAGAAGGTAGGAGAAAAACTGCTTAGGAAAAATAGTCAGGTGGTAGAATAGGGTAATACTGCAGTAGCATTTCAGAATGAGATAATGAAACGTCGAGGTGATTCGTTCTTGATCACTTAGGCGTATGAAACAGAATCTCACGAAAATGCGTCAATGAACTTAAGTCCTCAGCATCATAGGATCCAGGAATTGAATTCTGATGATGGTTAGTATCCAAAGAAACCGCAGCATTTAAGACTGTGGACCACCGAATTTGTACGTCCGAATGACGTCATCGTTTGGAGGACGGGGTGATATAAGGAGACATTATTGTTCATGGGCGTCTCCAGGTAGCGTAAATATAGTTTCAAGAGGGTTACTCAAATTCCCGATGGTCCTTTCTCCGAGTCATGGGGAAAGCTACTGGGAAAAAGATGAGGAAAATAAAAGGTTAATAGAATCAGTGTTAAGATAAATGTGCAGTCTTCGCTTGAATGCAGATAGACTAGTTAACGACCTTATTTCAATTGGCAAGTTATTCCAAAGAAAAACTATACCTAGAAGCAAAGAAGAGAGAGCGTTAACACGTGGATGATGCAGGGGAGGTATAATTAGTTCAGAATTTCTTAGGTTATAAGGAAGACTAACGGGGGTAATGACAGAAAGCTTTTGGGAGAGTTGAACTATTATTAAGACGAAAAAGGAGACAAAAGCCTGCTTCAAGTCTCCTGACCCAAAGAAATTTTAGCTTCGTTAGCTGGCATCTTGTTGAGTAGGAAGTAGTTAAAAATAGTCGGATATAGGAGTTTTTGGTGAAATTTCTTTGAACATTTTTCAATTTTTGAACGGCTAGATTCGTTCATCAAACCGAAAAAAAGGACAGCAAAATTCAAGAATGGGAAGTACAAACATACGATAAAGTCTTAATTTAATTTCAGGAAGGTAGAAATTATAAGAAATAAAGCCGCAAATCTGAGCAGCTTTGGCCGTAATTCTATCGGCATGAGGCGAAAGATCTAATTTATTGGTGTAGCTTAAGCCCAAGTCCTTGATGGAGGAACATTCAATCATATGGCAACCTTCAAAGATAAGAGGTTGCGGCAGCCTTACAGGCCCAAAACTCATGTAGCGACACTTAGTAGGTGAGAACTCCATTAGCCATGTGGAGCTCCAGGCCGAAAGAGCGTCTAAGTCTGAATGAATTTGTTCTAGGCACCGTTCGGTTGTAGAGTTAGAGAAAGAATAAACGCATTTGAGATCATCAGCATAAATAAAAGATTGAGAATGTTTAACTATCGATGTAATATCATTTATATACAGTAAGAACAACAAAGGACCTAATAAGGTACCTTGAAGGACACCACTGACAATCGGGGTAGGACTTGAGTATGAGGACCCTACTAAAACTTTTTGTTTTTGATCATTTAGGTATGATCTAATAAAGTCAGTTAGGGGACTACGGAATCCTATAGCTTCTAGTTTAGCTAGAAGTCGTTTATGAGGCACCTTATCGAATGCCTTACTAAGATCAAAATAGATAACTACTACAGATAGATGATCATTACGAAGAGGTTAGTAGATTTAGAAAAAGACATGTGGCAGGTTTCACAAGAACGGTCCGGTAAGAAGCCGTGTTAGGGATAAGTTGATAATTTTATTGCTTATGCAAAAATCCGTGATTTGTTTTGCAATTAGTTTTTCGAAGAGTTTAGCAAGAGAGGGCGTTTTATGAACGTTTTATGATGTCTCTGCGTTTTATGATGTCTCTGCTCCAGACTCTAGTTTTCATTCAGAGATTAGACATTGTAATAGTAACAGATACATGGGCAATACTTTGGGTATCCAACTTCAAGTTTTCTATTTAGGCTACGCTTACATTCGGAATGATCGATACGAGGGTCATGGTGGAGGAAGATGTATCTATGTTAAGCAGCCACCTACATTTCTGCCACTGGACTATTGACAATTTACCGCGGTAGAAGAGAGCTGCTAGTTCCGAGTTGTTCTAAAGGATAACTACTCTGTACTCGTGGGTTGTGTCTACCACCCATAACGCCAGTAAGGATTACGATCTCTGTCTTTCACGCCGCAGCTTACTTAAATCAGAAGAACTGCTTGATTGCAGGTGACTAAAATCTTCCTGACGTTCATTCTTTTCTGCCTTCCGGTCCTGCAAAGTTCAAAGAATTACTTAAGGCCAAAGCTATCGGCATGTGGGACCAGGTAGTTGATTTTCCCACCCGAGGATCACACATATTTGATCTTATTTTCTGTAGAGGTTTTAAGCCATTGTCAGTGTTACCTTTAGACTCACATGGGATTGCTTATCATGCCATAATTTTTTCTACGCAGGAACTAGAGTCTGGTAAAGCGTTTTCAAAAAATAAAGTTTTTTCCGTGATTTCCGATCAAAATATGGGGAAATTACTAACACATCTTAATTTCCACGATAAGACTAGCTTCTTTCTAAGTTTGGATGTGTATTTTTGTACTGCTAAATTGCACCAAGTTCTGAATCCGCTTATTTCTCGTTTTTGCCTCCATAAGAAAATAATTAATGTCAAGGAAGAAGTCTACCTCCCTTTATTTTTCCGCCGTAGACTGCGTAGACTCTTACGTCTTTTTCATTTACAAAAAGATACTTCCGTCCTGCCCTTAATCCAACTAATCTCTAAAATGGCTAAGAAGCTGTCTGAAGAAAACCTACTAGTTGATGAGGTCAAATTTGATGGAAACCCTTGGTTAAATGTCACTAAACTCTTTTCGTGCGTAGCAAACGCGCACAGAAAAAGTTAGCAACGCATTCTTCGAGACGAATTAGGAAACCGCATAGCTGACGCTAAGTTGACGGCTGATAGCTTCAATGCTTTTGTCCAGAATTTTTAATGAAAATTATGTCGCTCCCTTTCTGAACATCTAGGTTTGGATCAGTACCGTCATCGAAACCATAACGTTTACCCTCTTGGACGTGGCCATAGCTTTTTCGCGTTTTCGTCAATCTTACAGTCCTGAACCAGATGTCGTCCTGGTCAGCATTCTAAATTTGGATGCAAATGGTATATTGCCGTTCCTTCTGTAAAAGATATTTAATCTTGCTCTTGAAAGTGAAACCTGTCCTATTTTACGAAAGGAATCGCACATTCTGTCTATACCCGAACACGGCTGATATAGGCCATTTGACGACTGTGGGCCAATAAATACAGTACCAGTAGCCTTAAAGATCTTGGAGACATGGATAAAAGACAATATGATGTGTCAACTAACGGAGAATAACCTACTCAATGTGGCACAACATGGGTTTCTTGAAAAAAAGATCATGTGACACCTGCCATGTCTCTTTCTTTGATCATGTGCTACAATCTAGAGACAGCAGTTTTGAACTGTCTGTGGATTTTTCGATTTCGATGAAACCTTTGATCACGTTGACCATGATCTCCTACTGCCAAAACTTGGTAGCAAACTTCCGAACTTAAAGTCCTGCTATTTGGATGCTCGCACAAAACGATTTAAAATTTCCGGTGTTATGTCCAACCCAACTCCTGTGAGAAGGAGAACAAAATAAAGCTTATTGAATGGATAAAGGTTCAGTACAGGGAAGTATTGACACAGGTGCACGGTGTAGTACTTCTCCTTTAATTGCTGTAGATCAGGTATTATGTTCTAGCAGCAGGTATGCCGGCGAACTGCTGCTCACTGTCAACTGAGAAATAACCCGATTACGGACTGCAGAGCCAGCAAAATTGCCTTCAGCATGAAGTCCGGCACCGGATTAAGAGTCCGTGGACGCCATCAGAACGGAAGAGAGCTTCCAAAAAATCAGCACCCAAAATTTGTGAGAGGTGTCCTGAATGTAGAAAACTAGTGACAGCTCTCGTAAATAAAGGATAGATTTGCTGAATTTTAAACCTTCTTGGTCGTTTATTCCAGATTGCTATAGCGTTTACCGAAAAATCTGACGGTATCTAACGGTGCGTGACAAAGGAAGAAATAAAAATACATCTCGATGACTGGTGCGCCGAGAGTGGTCGAGCTGTCTCAGGGATGTAAGGGGGCTTAAAGGTAAGACTGTTTTAATGTTTAAACAGTAAAAATAGTCCTTTCTGTAATCTACGAAGCAACAATGGGTTGAGGCTTGTAAGCTCACAGTGTTGTTGGTAGAACCGGTTTCTGTGCTCTGAAGTGAAAACTATTTTAGTTAAGAAGTGCTGGACTGATTCTATCTTCCTCCGTTCACTCGCGTGCAGAAGGCTAAATAGAAACTAGCAGTATTCCAGGCTAGGTCTGACATACATTTTATAAAGGCTTGTCCTAATATTGACATTTTTTAAATTTCTGAGAATAAACCCAGTGGTTTGGCGTGCTTTCGAGACAATCAGATTAAGACAAGACAGATTAAGACTACTAGAATATGATATGCCCAGATTCTTTATAACCCCAAGCATATTTAGGTCATGACCATCTGTGCTTAGATGAGGCTGATGGTTGTCACCACTAACCATAACGGAGAACTTGTGCCAAGAAAGCGAAAGGCGCCACGTGCGACACCACTGAGCGAAGGCTAAAAGAACCTTTTTTAAGAGCTCAAGCAAGATTTGCGATCAGCCGGTTTATAGCGATAGGCAACTTTTAAATCATCAGCATGCATAAATTGCCTTTCATGCTGAAAAAAATCAGGAACATCGTTCACAAAAAGGCAAAAAAGAAGCGGGCCGAGTACGTTACCCTGAATAACTCCACTCCTCACGTGCGTGGGGTTGGAGATAACATCAGAAATTTTAACTTGCTGTGCACGAGCATTTAAATAGGAGGATATTAGGTTCAGAAGCTTATTACCAATGCTGAAGCAGGTAAGTTTAAGCAGGATGAGATCATGGTCAACACGATGAAAAGCTTTCGTGAAGTCGAAACAAACGGTGTAGATTGCAAAACCACTATGTCTAGATTGTAGCACATAATCAAAGTAAGAGAGCTGGCAGGTGTCACACGATCTTTATCCGAGAAACCCATGCTGCGTCGCATTAAGTAGGTTATTATCTGTTTGGTTATGCATCAGCTTGTCTGTAATCAAATTCACTTCTATCAACCATTAATTACTCACCTTCATGTATTCAAAAGGAAATAGCTCACCTAAAAAATTCACATTCGGTTGGAACTGATAACATTCCAAACTCACTTATTAAACAGTTAAGGGATTTTCCACCTTTACTAAGCAAGTTATTCTCAGTATTTCTCAAAAATGGTCTCTTCCCCGATTTCTGAAAAACTTCTATTATAATACCAGTTTTTAAATCTGGTTCCCGCTCGGACATTCATAGCTAGCGCGGTGTTCATAAAACGATCTCTCTTGCTAAACTCTTCGAAAAACTAATTGCAAAACAAATCATGGATTTTTGCATAAGCAATCAAATTATCAACTTTTCCCAACACGGCTTCTTACCGGACCGCTCTTGTGAAACCTGCCACATGTCTTTTCTAAATCTACTAAACTCTCTTCGTAATGATCATCTCTCTGTGGTCGTTATATATTTTGATCTTAGTAAGGCATTCGATAAAGTGCCTCATAAACGACTTCTAGCTAAACTAGCAGCTATAGGATTTCGTAGTCCCGTTACTGACTTTATTAGATCATACCTAAATGATCGAAAACAAAACGATTTAGTGGGGTCCTCATACTCAAGTGCTACCCCGATTGCGAGTGGCGTACTTCAAGGTACCTTATTAGGTCCTCTGTTGTTCTTACTGTATATAAATGATATTTCATCGATAGTTAAACATTCTCAATCTTTTATTTATGCTGAGGACCTCAAATGCGTGTATTCCTTCTCTAACTCTACGACCGAACGGTGCCTAGAACAAATTCATTCAGACTTAGCAGCTCTTTCGGCCTGGAGCTCCACATGGCCAATGGAGTTCTCACCTACTAAGTGTCGCTACATGAGTTTTGGGCCTGTAAGGCTGCCGCATCCTCTTATTTTCAAAGGTTGCCCTATGATTGAATGTTCCTCCAACAAGGACTTAGGCTTAAGCTACACAAATATATTAGATCTTTCGCCTCATGCCGATAGAATTACGGCCAAAGCTGCTCAGATTTGTGGCTTTATTTCTTATAATTTCTACCTTCCTGAAATTAAATTAAGACTTTATTGTATGTTTGTACTTCCTATTCTTGAATTTTGCTGTCCTTTCTTCGGTTTGATGAACGAATCTAGCCGTTCAAAAATTGAAAATGTCCAAAGACATTTCACAAAAAACTCCTATTTCCTACTCTTTTAACTACTTCCTACTCAACAAGATGCCAGCTAATGAAGCTAAAATTTCTTTGGGTCAGGAGACTTGAAGCAGGCTTTTGTCTATTTTTCTGACTAAATAATAGTTCAACTTTCCCCAAGCTTTCTGTCATTAATCCCGTTAGTCTTCCTTATAATCTAAGAAATTCTGAACTAATTATACCTCCCCCTGCATCCTCCACGTGAAAACGCTCTCTCTTCTCTTTGCTTCTAGGTATAGTTTTCTTTGGAATAACTTGTCAATTGAAATTAGGTCGTTAACTAGTCTATCTGCATTCAAGCGAAGACTGCACATTTATCTCAACACTGATTCTATTAAACTTTTATTTTCCTAATCTTTTCCCAGTAGCTTTCCCGTTGACTCGGAGAAAGGACCATCGGGAATTTAAATGACCCTCTTGAAACTATATTTTCGCTACCTTGGGTCGCATATGAACTATGATGTCTCCTTATATCACCAGTCATCCAAACAATGACGTCATTCGGACGTACACATTCGGTGGTTCACAGTCTAAAATGCTACCTTTTTTGGATACTAACCATCATCAGAATTCAATTCTCGATCCTTAGATGCTGAGGACTTAAGTTCTTTGACGCATTTTCGTGAGATTTTGTTTCATACGCCTAAGTGATCAAGAACTTATCACCTCGACGTTTCATTATCTCATTCTGAAATGCTACTACCGTATTACCATACTCTACCACCTGACCATTTTTTCCTAAGCAGTTTTTTCTCCTATCTTCTTTTAAAAAATGAATTCCTGTAGAACTCTTCCTCCATTTTTATGGTAGGAGTTTTTTTTCACTGCCTATTTTTTCTAGTTTACCATTAATTTTGAAACATCGCTAACTGTTGACATAGCAGGACAAGTTATGTATTTGTACATTTTATCTGCACACATTGTCATAACTTTATTTCGTTACTAATGCTTGCTTAGACAGTGCCTTGCCGGTGCTAACCAAATATAAATTCTAAAAAAGGTCGCTAAGGTCTTCGAGGCTGCTGGCAGTGTATTATTGGCCTCAAGTCATCGATTGTCGTAGTTCGGCCGTGTTTGGATATAGGCAGAATGTGCAATTACTTCCATAAAATAGGGAAGCTTTCACTTTTAAGAGCAAGATTAAATATCTTTTACAGAAGTAACGGAATTATATCGTTTTCATTTACCTTAAGAACGCTGACCGGGACGCCATTTGGTCCAGGACTGTAAGATTGACGAGAACACAGAATGGCTTCGGTCACGTCCCAGAGGGTAAAGGTTATGTTTTAGAGGAAGTAACCGGTCCAAACCCGGCTGTTTGGAAAGGGTTCGACCGAATGTTTACTAAAAGTTCTGAACAAGGACGCATTGAAGCTATCAGCCATAAACGGAAGTGTCATTTAATAGATGAAAACAACGCAAGAGTCTTCGCAGTCTACGGCGGAAGGATAAAGGGAGGTATACTTCATCCTTGACATTAATTATTTTCTTACGTTGAACAAAACGAGAAATGAGTGGACCTAGAACTTGGTAGAATGTATCAGTAGAAACATTCACATCAGAAAATAGAAAGAAAATAGTCCAATCGTGGGAATTAAGATGTGTTAGTAATTCCCCCATATTTGCTGATCGGAAATCATGGAAAAACTATATTTTTTAGAAAACGTTTCATCAGCATCGATTTCTAGTGAATAAAGTAATCTTGCATGGTCAGAACTCCCAAGTGGGTCTAAAGGTGAAACTGACAATGGCTGACAACCTCTGCAGAAAATGAGATCAAGTAGGTTTGATCCTCGGGTGGGAAAATCAACTACCTGTTCCCATATGCCAGTATATATGGCCTCAAGCATGTTTTTGAACTTTGCAGGACCGGAAAGGTGGTAATAAATGACTTTCAGGAAGATTGAAGTCACTTGTAATCGAGAAGTACTTCAGATTTAGGTCAACTGCGGCATGACATGCCTGTGAGAGACGAAGGTCTTAATCCTTACTGGCGTAATTTTGCTGATAGTCAACCAACGAGAAAAGAAGGGTTATCTTTTAGAACTACGTAGGGCCAACAGCTATCTTCTAATGCGGTACATTGTCGATAATCCAATGGCAGAAACATAAGGGGTTGCTTAATATAGATGCAGCTTCCACCGCCACGGCCTTCATGTTGATCGTTAAGAATATAATTATACCCTAGAATATTGAGTTGATCGTTGATCGTTAAGAATATAATTATACCCTAGAATATTGAGTTAGAGTTGGATATGCAGGGTGATGCCCGTGTCTCTGTAATTATTACAATGTCAGGGCGGTTGATGAAAACCATAGTCTGGAGCAAAGGCATCTTATTAAGCAGAGATCTGGCATAGATGTCTCCTTATATCACCAGTCATCCAAACGATGAAGTCATTCGGACGTACACATTCGGTGGTTCACAGTCTAAAATGCTGCCATTTCATTGGATATTAACCATCATTAGAATTCAATTCTGGCTCGTAAGATGCTGAGGCCTCAAGTTCATTGACGCATTTAACGGAGATTTTGTTTCATACGCCTAAGTGATCAAGAATGGACCATCTCGACGTTTCATTATCTCATTTTGAAATGCTACGGCAGTATTACCCTACTCTACCACCTGACCTTTTTTTCCCAAGCAGTTTTTTCTCCTTCCTTCTATTCGAAAATAAAGGCCGATTGAACTCCGCCTCCTTTTGTAAGGTAGTATTTTTTACTGCCTATCTTACAAATTCACTATTAATTTCAAAACATCGCTAACTGTTGAACCAGCAGGACAAGTTCTGTATACATCATAAAGTATTTGTACATTTTATCTGTACACATTTTCCTAACTCTATTTCGTTACTTATGTTTGTTTAGATATGGCCATTTTAGTGCTATCCAAATATAAAGTAGAAATTCTAAATTCTTAAATTTATATCAGACCTAGTCTGGAATATTGTTAGATACCGTCAGTTTTTTTCGGTAAACGCTAGAGCAATCTGGAATATGCTATCTAGAAGTATCAAAATTCAGTGAAGCTATCCTTTGTTTAAGAGGGCTGTCACTAGTCTTCTACATTCAGGACAACTTGCACGAATTTTGGGTGTTTACTCTGCGGAATCCCTCTTCCATGCTGATGGCGTTCGTGAACTCTGAATCCTCTGCTAGGAATCATCCTGAGGACAATGTTCCTGGCTCTGCAGTCAGTAATCGGCTTTTACTTCAGTCGACAGCGAGCAACCGTTCGCTAGCACACCTGTATTTTGTGTCGAATACCGGATCCATAAAACTGAAGAGAGAAGGACTAAATCGTGCACCTGTGTGGACCGTTCCCCGTCCCAGACTTTAATCCCTCAATAAGCTGCAGTTGTTCTCCAGAAAAAAACTTGAAAAAAGATTTGTTTTTTTTCATTGTCAGCTCAATCCTCTACTGTGTATCTCTTTTGACCTTGCCTGTAAACTGGCAATAAAAAAATAAACCCAAATTAATTACAAACAACAAGAACCGTATTTCATATTAGGCGTTTTCACTGTAAGCTCTTTTTTCGCTGTATATTTCTTGTGATATTGCCCACAAAATGGTAAGAAATACAATTGACTATTTGCTTTTAAGCTGTTTTCATGCTTTCACTCTGTCTATATTGACGTTAACTTATCGTCTCCGTCTAACTCATAAATTTACGTGCCATTTATGCCGGAACTAATTTTCTCTATTTGAGAAAGAGAGAGCTGAGCTTTATTTTGAAATTAAAATTTCAAAATTTTCAGCAAAAAAAAATTCCTAAAATCCACGTGAATAAGGTTTTGTATACAAACCACACAACACCGGAAGATCACAAACGAATGGCCGAAGAATTCATATATTGATATCATAAAGAATCCTCCTTGAATGAGTCACAAAATATCGATCAAATTGGACTTCCTTCAAAACGGTGCCAGTATCGTGCGCTGATGACCTCTTTTTTTGTTCGAATAAACAAATAGGGTTACAACCGACGTACACATCAGAGGAATCACAGGTCAATGGACAAGAGAAAAGATATTGGCTCAATTTCAAAAGCCAACCACATCTATTTCCAGTAAAGCTGTTTCTTTAAGGACATATACTTGGCAAATATTCTGATATATCTTGGTATAGCGATTAAAAATAACTTGCCTTGATTTCAGGTCCCTGCCAAAGGACCGAAATACTCGACGAAGTTTTTACCTCTTCATCTTCCAAAACATCAACTGAGTAGAGTTAACTGAAATTGACCTTCAAAATATTTCGGGCCGCACGTTCTTTTTTACCGATTTTGGTCAGTTTGATTAGCGAAACTTTGAGTGGCTATACTTGCGTTTTACTGGTCATTCTACGCAAAGCAGAAGAGTGAATTTCATTTTCAAAACCACTTCAACCATATTCAATAGTATTTAAAAAAAGAAAAGTATTCTTTTAAAATCAAATGACGTTTATTTAGTGACCGTCTCAGACACCCGCATCCATTTGTTTTAATCGGCCGATGTCGATGTGCGTAATGCCCCCAGTAGACCTTGAGCTGCCGCTGAATTTGGTTTAGTTTGCAAGAAAAAACGTTGTGTGAGGTAGACTACTGGCGGATCTTCTGGTCTGTTCATCGCCTCATTCATACCAACCGTTTCTCTATCATGAGAGTCATCGTATTTGTGCTGCTTTTGGCCACTTTCCTAGTGTTATTTTCCGGTAATTGTTTTGATAGAACTATATTATTGGGAACATTTATTTTTAGACTGTAAACCAAGCCGATCCAAGGTTGGCTTTTCCAGTTATGGCAAGCGTTCGCGTCATTCATTTATCGGCAGCAGATCCAGTGGTCTGTAAGTTAACTGCCTCAGTCAACC
This sequence comes from Schistocephalus solidus, assembly GCA_017591395.1. Taxonomy (NCBI): domain Eukaryota; kingdom Metazoa; phylum Platyhelminthes; class Cestoda; order Diphyllobothriidea; family Diphyllobothriidae; genus Schistocephalus; species Schistocephalus solidus. Next base: position 64,198 of record WEDG01000745.1, on the reverse strand, counting down.
ATAGTTTTTGGGCAAACGTCTTCTGTTTTTCATGTTTGTTGACCTATTCAAGACGATGTTTGTGATTTTCACAAGTTAAATGAAATGTATTCATCACCACAATCAAAGCCTAAAGTCTTTAGTGGTGTGCTCTTGCGGCAGCAGCAGCAGAAGTAGTAGTATTAGTAGTAGTCGTAGTAGTAGTGGTGGTAGAAGTAGTAGTGGTGGAAGTAGTAGTAGTAGTATTAGTAGTCGTTTTAGTAGTAGTAGTAGTAGTATTAGTAGTAGTAGTAGTAGTAGTAGTAGTAGTAGTAGTAGTAGTAGTAGCAGTAGTAGTAGTAGTAGTAGTAGCAGTAGTAGTAGTAGTAGTCCGTAAACCCTCCACCCGCGTCCACGAACGCAGATTGTAATTTTTACAGTACACGCTTATTATCCACTTTAAAAATATCACAAACCAAAACGGTATTGTGGCATAACGATTTTTGTCTGCCATCCGATACTGTTTCCCTCACCACCTTGGTCTTAAGGAATAGATTTCTGTCCGTTGACTACACGGAACAGGGGTCTTCATTTTATCCTCTCGCCACGGGTTTATGCCGTGAACTCCCGAAACCAGCAATAATATTGGCCGAAGCGCTCGCGGTAAAATCACGCACTCTTATCATCGAGTCTGCGCCATTTCACAAAAATTATCAGTTTGCAGATACCAAACCGACCAGTTTAATCATTTTCCTTAATTTCCTTTAACTATTGGCTTGCTTTGCGATGGCAGGTCTTTCTGGCGGATGACAGCAATTAAGGCCGAATGTACCATATTGGTTACCTTCCATATACCGCTAAATCAATGGTTTAGGAGCCTGCTAGATCCGGTTTGGCCTGTAAACCACATCTGCAAACACCCCTAGCAACGTAGAATGGATATTCCAAATGAAAACTGCCAGAAAGTGAGCTAATTTATTAACTTCATTCTAGCATGAACGACTATTCGGGCTTTTATAGTCTCCTTTATGTTACATTTAATGTTAAATTAGACCGTAGGAACTCCGAGAATTCGCAAGGTAGAAAATGGTTAGGATAAGGTTTATAAAGTAAGGTAATGTGTTGGCACCTACTTCTCTGTTTTGAGCAAATCAAATGTGCAGCAACTCTTGTTTTTATGTCAACTTCGTTTTGGCAAAGGTGTGATCAGGATCACTTTATTAACCATGTATGCCCGTTATTTTATCCGTTTCCTATCTTATTTCTTTTTCCAAAAGGTCAATGAGTCGTAAATCAGCTCTCCTTGGGACTGCGGCTGGGTTAGCTGGTGCTTACATTGGATTTAAACTTGCGTCGCATGATCACCTGAGTGAGTTTAAGTACTGTTTCCTCTCCTGATGGAATCCTCGTTTTACTTGCTCCAAGTTCAATGTTCTCTCCACTGTTGTCTTTTTTTATCTGACAGCAACTCATGTGTCTTGTGATTAGCGCACTTCATAAACTGACGCCACACATTTCAGATGTTTAGCCGTTGAGCTATTATTTATTCGTTAAGGTAACTTCCTTATTGAAACCCCGACGTTTGAGTCCCGGATATTTTCAATTGGTGACTTCTACCACCTTAAGTTACCTGGTTCTCTTCGATCCCTTCAGTTTTGTGTGGTGGTCGCAAAGGATGTGAGCGTTTAGGATTCCAGTAATCGTTAGTTACACATTTATCATTTTTTCTTTTCGCTAAGTAGCGCAGCTGATATTCTACATATACAGTTAACTAAACGCTAATAGCTTAAGCGTGTTGACTCACAGTCACAGTCAGTCACAGTTAATCGGTTTCCGTCGTATGCTACTTTACGTGGTGCCATAGTCCATCACGCATGTCTGGTTTTATACGTGACAAAGTATTTGTGAAAGTTTTTTCATAGTGTAAAAAACTATTTGATGGTATTTGGTCATGCGTCGCAGGCAACAGGATTAACCACTGTCTTTGAGAGGGTGTGCCGGTGATTTGCGCGTGAGTTTGTTTGCGCCGAAGCAAACTTTATCAGCATCTGTCCCACTCACTTGCAACTCTCACCGAACTCCAATGACAGGTGAACTCAAGACTACATGAGTTGGCCATGGACATAGTGGCTAAAAAGGCTAAAAGATCCGTCTAGTCTTTAGAAATATGGCCATTTTCCTGGCCTCATTCTGGTGGGAGAATGTCATAAAGAATACTAAGAGGAAGCCATTAAAACATGAACCCCGTTCCTTAGCAGGAACGAGTTGTACCAGCAGCCAAAAACACCTTCCCTCCCCCTCCTAGGCCAAATTGTAACCTGTGAGAAAGCCGATAAATTTTCGTGGAAACTTCCTCAGCGTCGACCATACGTTTTCTCCTCTTTCTGCTTTTCACCATGCACCGGTGGGCCGTAAAAGCCTGACGATGAACTGACTGACATGACGCGGGCCTCCTCTTACACACATGCATATAAGACTAAGTATGATTCAGTGAACATATGCTGTCAGCCAATTCTGGCTTTGCGTTGATCCAAGGCAGTAGCAGTTCAACCGATTTGGCGTTCCTATGCATCGTCCGCTGAAATATACTATATAACCAAGAGGATGTTGGATTATTACCACTCGAAAGTCATTGGGATGTGCCATTACATCATTCAATTTACATAAGGCATTAATAATTACTTTTGAATCTTGTTTTCGGTTGTCGATAATTCACATAATTGGCTTTGGTCAAAACTATAATAACTGAGTATTTTTCCAGTTCTGACACTTTTTTCGCTGTGCAGACTTCTTTACAAGTCTACTTCTTCTTTAAGGCTTCCGTTTGGAGCTTAGTTTCAATATTTAAAAGCTGACCGTAAGGTGAAACTGCCCTTAAAGGACTAAAATTGAAGAGATTTTTAAAGTTAACGAACTATAGAACCTTTTTTCACAATGCGAAATCTTCCCATGTGCAGCTACCGTGCATGGGCTCTATGCATGTAGTTCGTGTTATTTTCTAATAGATGCAAAGAGGCGAGTTCCAGAAGTAATCGCAAAGAAGGAGACGTTTCGGTTTCTCTAACCCATCATCAGAGATCGTCACTGATGATGGGTTAGAGCGAGAATCCGAAAGGTCGGGCTTATAAAGCTCTTGTTCCAGTGACTGTATCTTCTTCGGAATCCGTGCTATTTCTGTAACGACCGCAGTTCCATTACCCGAAATAGGCTGCTCTTGGCAGTTCCGTATAGTATCTTCCGTAGTGTGTAATATATGAGAATATAATCTGCTGACCCGTCATTCGTTTGCAGGCAAAAATTGAAGTCTCGTTTGGTGCTTGAATATCTTATTTTTCGGAGAACATGCATTGGCCAGTACTCTGGGTAACTATCTACTGGCTCGGATATGGGTTTGGGAGAACAGCACGTTGGTGGCACGCGTAGACAGGTGAATATCTGGTTAGATACTGCGCGCACGCCAATCTTTCCTCTGTTTTGCTACTGAAACTTGCTGTGTGAGCGAAGAGAGTGTGTTACCTACTGCGTAAGCTCTCCCACCTCTAACTTACGCACAAGTCATAGTTGCCCCCTCGGGCAATGATATCATTGCCGTTTAACATTTGTGAGCTCTCAAGCCCTTCCTAGCTGCCTTTATCTCGTCGCCACTTTTACTATACACCCATTTTTTTTCTGTTGACCCTCACACTTATCCAGGTCGATACACTGTGTGCGAGGGGCCTCGTCAGGAGCTAAATCAGTACGGTATGATGACAACCTATCAGTATACTGTGTGCCCAATGTCCGCACCCTACTGTTGTCGGAGTTATGACTACATTGGTGAACGCTGTTGTCCAGGTGAAATGTGAGTCAATTTCTTATTCTAGCCTTTTCGTTCCTTGTTTTTTTTATTTGTATGACTTCAATTGTTTTGGAACACCCAAAAATAGCTTCCTCCAAAATAGAACAACACTTTCTGTTATTATTCCTAATATGGTGTTTATTGTGTTTTTCATTCCTAACTGAATTCCGAGACATGGCTTTACTCGCGAGATTTTGCCCCACAATACTTTTTTTCGCCCAACTCACGCAATAATTATCTTTTAAATCACAGTACGCCCTCAAGGTACGCCTCCACCGGCAACCTTCAAGCGGTTAACGGTTTTCCTTCAACTTCCGACTGTTAACTGGTCCTGCTTTTTCGGTATTTGCTTGGAATTGTAGTTCTCAATCTGCATATAGGTGTCACTTCTACTGACTCATGTTATTATTTCTACGGTGGGGCCGTTTGTTCAGTTACTCAACCGTGACGTCGTGAATAGTGAAGATTAGGGAAGCTTAGATGACTGTCTCTTTATTTAATGGCTAAATTGGCGTGACTCGAACGTGAAGATGAAGCTCCTAAGTACTTATTCAATTGGCGTCCCTACTGACTTCTCGGTCTTTTGATGCACTTTTTCTAAAAAACATCACGTTGACTGGATTCTCGGGACGGCCCTACACGTTTCTGATGATGTGGAATTCGCACTCCGATGCCGCCTGACTGACCTTGACTACGCTTATGATATCGCCTTGCTATCTTGGCGATCTACAGTCTGTGGTGTCGCGAGTGAATGATATCACTACTTCGTTCGGCCTATTTATCAACAATGGAAAGGCCAAATTGTTTTCGAGCTGCATCCCTGATCAGGAGAAAGCCCCCCTCAAGATTAATGGCTGTCAACTTGAAGAATTAGACAGTTTGAAATACCTCAGAGCGAGGATGCTGCCAAAGGGACAGAGTGAAGACGACATTATCTCCCGAATCAACGCTGCTCGTTAGGTATTCCAATCCTTCGAGGGGCCTATGGACCTTACGTGACCTCTCCGCCGCCACGAAGATCGCGTGTACCGTGCATCCGTCCGGTGGGTCCTCCTCTATGATTGTGGAATCTTGGCTATGCGCGTGGAAGATGAGCGAAGACTTGAGGTATTTAACCATCGTTGCCTGAGGACCATCCTTCGAGTGAAGTACACAGACTACTTTTCAAACGAGGCAGTCTGCACTCGCTGTGACAATATAGCCAGGATATTTCAGACCATCCAAGAAAGACGACTGAGGTGGTTTGGGCACGTCCTCTGACGCCCCCCTCACTAGCTGAGTTCTATTGTTCTCGATGCGGTGCCGATGGGGAGGCGTCAACGAGGAAGCCATTTAAAAACCTGGCTCGACATGGTTCGGCAAAACAAAGAGGCGGTGCTTAGAACTTCGGTATTCCGCGTCCGTCATTGGAGAAAAGAATGGGTTGAGCTATCCAGGTCTGTTGCCGTGAATAGTCACGCGTGGAGAGGTACAATACGTGACATCATCGAGGCCGACAAGATCAGACATGATCGCAGCCGTAAGAATTACCTACTCTACGAAAAACATTCCAAAATAATAGGTTCATTTTTGGCGGAAGATAACTAAGCATCAAGGCCTTGACAAAGGTGTACGCCTGAAAGGTCTTCTTCGTCTTTGTTGTGTTAAGTCTGCATTGACACGACTGCACGATGCTACAGAAGTGTTTTGTTCACTCTTGTCGGGTGACCTACTTGTTTAACTGGCTGTCTGGTGAAAAAGTATTTTTTTTTCGTTTCCACTCTCATCTACTTCCTTCCGTTCACAATGAATCGCGTCCGCATCTGCTCCGAGGAAATTGGCGATGCATGTCATTTTGCAGGATCTTTTCTAGCTGCTGATAACTGCACGACCAACCACCATCTTACTGAACTTCACTGTGTCACGTGCCCACTGTCACAGGATAGAGCTCTAAGAGCGCCTTCTTGGCTGGCTTCCTGACCAGCAGACGCATCCGCGCTTTCCCATATGCTTGCTCGTTTGCATAGTTCCACTATTGTGCTGATCGGCTACTATATACGAACGCACTTTAAAGACATGAAGAATGACATTCCTCGTTGGTCGTCTGCTTTTTTGCCTAGTGTACGTCCTGTTTTGCTGTTCAGGCCACCGGAGCAACAACACGAAAAGGCGGTTATGCACCATGTGCTCGCTTCTGTTGTCAGTCAATTGAATTCTTCCTCTTACTTTCTTATCCCACATGACGGAAGCCCATGGGAAGGACGTAGCATCGGCAATAAACATGGGGTGGTTTATTTGAATCAGACTGCACCTCCTGCGTATGACTTTTCGTCCGTAGCGCTGGGGCGGATGGTAGACAAAGCAAAGCTTAACTTCCATCGGCACCTGTTTCGCCCAATTACAGCTCCACCTTCTTAGAATATATTATGTCAACGTTTGATTGTTATACTTAAACTCTTCTGTCTTGTTTGGCTTTCGATCAAGCCAATAAATTTTGTTCTATTCAACGCAGAGAAGTCATTCTAGATGACGAGAATGCGGCCGCTCAGTCTGTGATTCTTCACTTTCGTCGGTAGCTCATGTTCGCACGTATACTTTGTTTTGGAGGTATGTCACAACATTGGGATGGGTAGTTATAACAATTGTTTTCCAATGTGCTCTGTTGGCCACTCACGGTAAAGCACCTCCTGGAATGAAAGTTTAATTATCCTCCTACTCCTCATATTCTGCTCAGTGTCGTCATCGTTATGCCTCCATTACTTCGTCAGTTAACCCCTCCGCACAAACATCGACCACCAGTTTCTTAAACTATTGTCTTCGTAATTTGTGCGGCATCGAGTTCACTGGTAACCCTTTAAACATACTCCATCATTCATCCTCCTTGGTGGACAAATGGGTTCGTTTGTGCATATAAGTCGATCCGATAATGTACTCCGCCAGGCACATTTCCACACAGCCCAGATCAAATGTAATTATCTGTGGTTTAATTTCAACGGTGCTATAGCCTTCAGAATCCGGCCCATTTAATCTGCGCCTCTGAGTGCCCGTTCAAAACGTGCGGCTCTGATTAGGGACCTGAAATTTAAGATTTCCTCAGTCAGAGGAGGTGTTCCTCCCGTTTCGTACACCTTGTTATCTTTTTACGGAGTTCCTCTCCTCGAGTAACTCCAGGTGTGTACCTTCTTGTATTTCGTGTCCCGGTGACTGAGTTCGGTCTTCCATGCCAACATCATCTGCATCCGATACTCACCGCTTGTTCAGGTGACTGTATCTGTTCGCCAAGCAATGGCCACAATCGATTCATCCAGCGTCCCGAATTCTGGGTCTTCTCAGTTTGCTTTTTTAAGAAAATACCAGCTGGTTATTTATGTTCTAGCTTTTGTACATTATTTAGTGCACGCATTCAAGGCGCGAGTATTTTGCCTTCCCATACGTGCATTTTGTTTTGAGCACCGTTTGTTTGCTTCTTGGAACAAAAAGGAGTAGGTGCTTTAATTGTTTTCCGTTTTTCTGTATTTAGGCGCGTCTTTCAGCCAGCCTTCACCATGGGCTCCGTCTTCGGGAGCCTTTTAGTGATAGGGCTCTTCTGTGCCCTCTTATATTTCTGCTGTTTTCGGCAAAGGCGACGGAATCGTTGTTCTTCGATGCACCCCCCCGCGACTGTGCTGGCCTCCGTGGATCAAGACCCTCCCGTCCTTCCCGTCCCCGTATCCAAACCGACCATCTCGGTTAGTGAACCTACCAGCTTGTTTCACTGGCTTTCCTCTTTTGGTCAACCCTCCAGATACCGGCTCCGCCTCCAGCGAACTGTTTCCTGGCTTTTTGCCAGTCAAATATTGTCCCTGGCATGTGACGAGCGAATTTTATAATTGTCATGTGCGAACTAGCTGTGAACGTACGATACATTCAGTGTTACATTTTACAGACGTAATTTTTCTGCGATTAGAAGTGATGTTCGATTCGATTGCAACTGAAAACTCGCATCTCTCTCTCAACCTATCTGTAGACTGTTCTGCAGCACAATACGAAAAAAAACGTTGAAATCGTTTTTGTGCCTCCCCCTGCCCCCTTCAACCCCCACCCCTCGGCGGGACAGGGGATTAGGAACGCCCCGTAGTATATGTAACTGCGCTACATTCCAGGAAAATTATGGTTAGGGTTGATGTACGGTTAGGATTAATATTAGGATTACGCTTGTTGTTTTTCTTTCGGTTAGGACACAGAAGTAAGTACCTTTTTTAAAATTTAGCGCGCTGTCACCTGTTTGACAGAGGTGGGTGCCCTTATTTACCGTTCTGCGGGGCGCAGGAAAGTTCGGCACATAACCGATTCCCACCGCAAACAATTTATAGCTCTACTCTTGGGTAGCAAATTGGACGGCGTTGTCCTTGTGAACGACATCATCCTTCTTTTCCGTGACCTTTAGTACATCTCCTGAAGCGCACGCCTATTCCTTCCATTTTCTGCCGAAGATGTGGTTCCGAAGACTTGTGCTCATCCGGGTTCTGTTATGACCCTGTCTGGTACTTAGATGTTGCACGAAGCGTATGCTTGCTCGATGGTTGTTCCAACCCCAACGCGGTAGAGCAAGAGAACACGATCAGCTAAGCGAGCAGTGTATTCAACGAATCTGATAGGAAAAGCTGCGTGTCTGTATAGTGTCCCGTTTAAATTGGTCATATTCTGTCCAATCCACTTTAAGAGGAACATAGAGAAGAACCGAGCGACTTCTCGCGAACATGGGCCAACCAGATCTGAGGGGGACACTGTGGCTACAGCCAATACGGGACGCTGTCTGGTGCATGTTCATGGCATGCAGCGCGGGAGCCGGGCGTACGTTCTTTTCAGTGAGGCTGACTCATAGTGGGAACTTAGACCTTCCCAACAGGTTCTTACTCACCTCACCCCTCATGCCTTCCGGTTTAGTCTCGTTCTACTCCATTCCGAAATTAGTAGCGCGAATGGCGCACGCAGCAACTCGGATTTAGCACTGCGGGAGCAAGTGGCCCAGTCCAATCTATATGGAGCGTAAACAAGTCGATCCTATCTCCAGTCTGCCGGATCCATTTTAATAGTACTAGATTGCTCGAAATATACTGACCGATTTTTCAACTCGCTTTTAAAAGCTGAAAGTACTTTGTAATTTTGCAATGTTTTATACAACATTTTATATGCTTACTAATTCATGTGTGCTCATTAATACTTGTCCTATAATTTCTTTGAGAGTACAATTTTGAAGCATATAAGATGGTAAAAAGTAGAACAGCGTTTACTTTTCTTGCATGAATTCAAACTCGGTTATGGTACTTCCCAAACAGCCGCCCATATCAACGGACCATAGGGAAAAGGGTCCACACGTGATCGAACAGTTCAGAAACTCTGTAGTGACCATGAGAGCCGTGACGATGAAGGACGGCCTTGCACTCTTAACAACAAACTTTTTATGTCAGTGGAATGTCTGAGGCACGGGATGTCAGTATTACGATGGTTTTCAACCATCCGATGCAACTTAATAAGGTAAAAACTCTTGACCAATGGGTTCCATCTGAGCTCAATTAAAATCAAAGGGCTCGTCGTTTCGAACTGTGTTCGATACTCTAACTGTGAAGCTCTAATGATCCATTTCTTGATCGAATAGTGACATGGGACGAAAAGTGCATCCCGAAACCGACATTGCATCAGCAGGAAATTATAGTAACACTCGGATGGTCTGCTGTTGATGTTATCCATTTAGCTTTCTTGAGGCTAATAAGCCTATCACAACAGAGGTTTACTGCAAGCAACTCGAAGAAATGCATGTGCACTTGGGAACGATCAGAGCCGCACTAGTGAATTTACGTGACCCAATTCTGTTCCACGAAACTTTACGGCAACATGTTACCAGAATTTCACTGCAGAAACTCTACTTGTTGGGATACAAGACTTGGTAAGGATGCCTTGTATGGCTGCCTAAACAGGACACGGGAATAGGAACCGCCCCACCCACTTAAAAATAGATGGCCTTGCGACAACTTTCAGGAAGGATAAATATTTCACTCTAACACTAACCCTATCATAAAACTAAAGTATAACCTTAATCTTACCCCTACCCTAGCCGTAAACCCTACAGTTAACACGAACCCAAACCGTAATTCTTAGCCTTATCCTAACCCTAACCACAACTCTGACCTTAATCCACATAATTTCTTTAGAATTTGGCGCAAAGCCATATGTATTGTGGACTGTTCCTTTTAGGCGGCCATACAAGGCATCCCTACTCCAGACTTTAGCGCATCCTCCATATTCTCCAGTCCTTTACCAACTGAGTACCATTTGATCAAGCACCTTGACACTTTTAAGCAACAAAGCTTTTATGAACACAACTGTGGTGGAAGCTAGATTCAAAGATTTCTTAGCATCCAAGCCGGTAGATTTTTATCGGAAAGGCGTAAATGATCTTGTTCATCCATGGCGGATATGCGTGGATATTTAACAGTCGTGCTTTAACTAATTTTAAGATAGTGTTAAATTTTTCAAGAATAAATGTTTGTTTCTGAAATCGGCCACCTCAGCAACCGCATAGTAACCTGTATCACTTTTCCGCGCTATGTTAAATTCGACGCGCTTTTGAGCCTTCATGATGTGTCAGGTTTTGGCTTGGTGGATTTTCACCTGAGAGGATAATTCAGTCCTCTAAGGTCCAGAACTGGCACATGACAGTTCGACCGTCGATTTCGACGAGGTCCACCGTATGCTCCACATCAAGTGGTGCAGGGACGGTGACTTGCGCGTGAATTAGTGATAGTAGCCTTGCGCTGTAGCTACCGCACTCTCTCCTCCTTCCCCACCTGAGACCGGTGTCACGACAGAGTCAAAAAGACCGGAGATGGGAGAGGACGCAGGTGGCTGTTGACTGATACGCTCTTCGCGTGCGTGAAGTCGGGCCACGCGGGCAATGGAGCTAGCTCACATGACAGTGACTAGTCTACGCATGCATTGTACCCAAGCCAATCTCTTAGACCGTGTCTTCCCAGTTCCTCGCGCTCAGTGTGGGAGGAGAGTGCGCGATGTTGCTTGTGTGACTACTATCCCTTCTCCCTCCCTCTCCCTGGAGGTAGTCATGGCCTTTGTCGAGGTGAACGCACGAACTGCCTTTCTATATATATATATATATGGAATGGAACCGACAAAGACAAGGGAGACCGGAATGGCCATTTCTGGCTTATTAGCCGTCATCAGCCAGTCATACCCAATCCCAAGTGTGGCACACCTGAGAGGGCTCTAGTCTGAGCTCCAGGGCACAACGGAACATACATGTTCCTTAAGCAGATCGGTGAGCCCCACACTATCATATATATATATATATATATATATATATATATATATATATATATCGGGTAAATAATTTCTGAAATTATTAAGTGCAGGACATGGAGTCAGGTGCTTCGGACATGACTTTTTAGGGTCAGACCCGAAATTTCAATGAACATTTGGGTCGAAGACAATCAACCACTGTGGAATAACCACGTAATGCCCATTCTACAAACAAGTAGTACTACAAGTAGTATGAATCTTATATGGCAAAGACGTTATACCGTACTTCCGACATAGATACTAGCTAAAAGCCCAGACACGTGTTTCGCCGATGTTTCTGCTGCTGTGTGACACAGCAACGAGGGGTTCGGCTCCTCAGTAGTCATGTCCGAAGCACCTGACTCCATGTCCTGCACTTAATAATTTCAGAAATTATTTACCCGATTATTCTCTGGAGTCCATATACCAGAAACCGCATAGAGAACGCTGGGGGACCTGATGGTAGGTGGGAGTTCTGCCTACAGCGCCTTTTTAGCCTACTTCCACTTTGACTGTCTGCAATGAGTTCTGCATGTCATTGTGCTGCTTCGTTTTTTTTCTCCGCAGGACCCCCCGCCACCCTATCCCACAGCACCGCTTGGGCCGCAGCCCTACGCTCCGCCACCATACCAGCCCCCGACTATTGGCTCTGTCTGGGACTCCCCTCCCATTGCCCCCGGAAACCCTGGATTGTCCTACCCACCGCCGCCGCCAGCACCTGGAGCCCCAAATCCCAACACCGGTAGTGGTTGGAACGCGCCTGCTCCACCCTACCCGCCTAATTGACAGGTGAGTGTTCATCACCCCAATCAAAGCAAATATATTCCACTGCCTCGTATTTTTACTTTCAAATGGAAAGTAAGGTTGCAGGGCTGGTTAGCATGGGGCATAATTCTGAGTTAATTCATGGGCAAGGATTACTTATGTGGCCCCTAAATAGGTCACCAAAATAGGAACGCTCGCCCGTACCACAACCCCAAATCTAACCCTAATTTCCCTGGAATTTGACGAAAAACGCGCGCGGTTCCTGTTCTCATTTCCTTTCAGGGGTTCATCTAAGTAACACTTACTAATTTATGCACTGTGTTTTTCTGGTTTTCTTTGAAAAATCTTCCCAGTCATGGTTAGAAATACGAATAGGAGTGCATGTGCTCAGCGTTTTTCGGTGTGCATATGAACCCGACCTTACTCCCTGAAAGAATGGACAAAATTTCTGCTTCTTATGCTCAAATAAGGAGTGACATTTACATGTGACCTGAAGGAAAGGAATAATTCTGTTACAAAATAAACCAAATATTTTAGAAACATTTTTTCATTCTTTCCACGTATATATTTTTCTTAAAAATTAAGAATGTAGCACTTCGCAACTTTATTGCGAGGTGTCCTAGTACGCATATAATATTTGTGCCGTTATGATTACCGATACAGACTTTCGGGGTAGCGTTTTCTGGAAGCCGAATAATAATTTACTTTAAAAATTGTCACACTTGCAGACGTTTTAAGGCCGCAATACTCTTTTCTAAAGCAAAGACATTTGAAGATGTACTTCCCAACAAAATTTATGCGGTGGATTCATGTTATTCTTGTGAGTAATCTATTGGAGCCGTACATTTACGAGCATAAACCGATTGTATCTCTATTCTTACGTTATCATGGAGAACTTTTCACCGTGTATATCAGGATAATCCAAAATATTTATTGAAAATTGTACCAAAGGTTCAGTTAGCTCAGGCTAGCCTTCTTCGAGCCGATTAATTAGTTCGTCATAGTCACAGTTAAGCAAACAGAAATGCGCCTTAGCGCGCCGAATGTCAGTGACAGACGGACAGACTTGGCTCTTGCTTCTGTCGGTAGACAGCGGACAAAGGACTAGACCTTGCACATCGTATGGTCCATCGGCTAGGGTCATTGTCTACTGGTCCCAGGGTTTCACCCGACCTCTGAAAACTCTGTAACCCCAATTACTTGCTGGTGGTAGTTTTGTAAGGAATCGCCTCCGGTTTTGCTACCGGGATGTACGCCAGAGTTTCCGGTCTCCAGTGTTTCGCACATTAGCGCCACCACTCCGCTAAGGTGGGCCAGCGATTGTTTCACGATAGGTCCGCCTTTTGGACAGAATGAAACGTTCTTCTGTCCACTAGTACGGCCAAGTGCTCTGTATAGGTCATTTACGTGTAGAACTACTCCTTCAACCGTGAGAGCACGTGAACTCGGTCACTGTACCCTACACGATCAGGGTAATTTTATGGTGTCTAGTGCTTGACGGAGATCGGTGAAGGCAGTAGCTTTGGCTCGGATTGATAACTTGTTCTTCGTTGTTGATTGGTCCCCTTATGTGACCGACAGCAGACGACGTAGCTCATTAACCGCCGCGAAATTCGCACAAGAATCCCTGTAATCCACAGGCTGCTCACCACGCGCCCGCCAAAATTGCTACTGCATTAAACAAAACGCTCGTGTCTTACAATTGCTGCTGCGCTGTCGCATGCATCGTCAGCCCATTTCACCTGTCCTTGAATGTCCCTCGACTACCACTTCCGCTTCTCACCGCCAGATTTTACTTGCAGATTGATCTGTAACTACCGCTGCACACCAGGTTGCCTACGCCCCATCTTATACGTATCACATCTCGAGTGCCCTCTTAAATAGCTCATTAACTATGGTGTGTTTTTCACGGCAGGCTAGTCCGGTGAACGGGCCTCCCACCCGTATGCTAATTGTGCGCACACTGTCAAAACCTGTATACATCTCTCGGACCGAATTCAACCAGTTGCAGTCCTGCGTGTGCCCATTAAAATTCCTTTCAATTTGTACAACTCCAGGAAACACGTCGAGCAGCGCTGAGTTTAGAGCTTCGCCAACCTATTCGTGAGATCTTATTCAACTGCATACTGTCATTGCATATTAATAAGGCAAACTGTTCCATTAAAGATCGACCTAGGGGGGTGAGGTGGAGCGTGATCGGTAAAAAAAAAACATGAACTATTGGTCTGATATGCGGTGCGTATGATGAGGGGGGAGGGGGGAAAAGCTATCTAAACCAGCGAGTTCAGATTACAGTGAAAACCTGTCGAGCCTGATTAAATCGACAACGCGCGGAACGGCAGTCAGTCCTGCGGGGGAGGAAGGTGGGAATGGGGTTATCGATCTTTACGATGTCCGTGTGGGTTTGATCACGTGATCAAACTGCATACACCGCTAGTTTTCTCTTTCGTATTGCAGTGGCCTCTGTAAAGCGCAAGAGACCCAGTTGTCGCACGAAGTAGGGCCTCAAATGCAGTCAGTGGGTCCACCGAATGGCCAGTGTCCACCAGGTGCTCCGTAATCTAACTCCTGGGTATCTTATTTTCGGCCCTTAGCAGCCGTTTCAGCATATAACTAAAGGAGAAGACTGGTCGATCATCGGATCAGTTTGTTTATTGTGCTGAATCTTCGCACTCGTGCAGGAGTTCGTCGTCAGAGCTAGCAACAACAACAACAAAAAGGTGTCATTTATAGGGGGTGCAAGTCAGTCAATTATAAATGACGCAAGTCTGGGGGTGACTGTGTAGGCTTCTGACCAGACTTCAATTCATTCTCAGTCAACGGATGGGAACTCGATAAATTGATGTATCGATTATCTGCACAAGTTCGAAAGTTCAGATTAATTAACGAACTGTTCCGGTGCTCAACCTGTCTTCTCCCTTACTCATGCAAACTCGGAACGCGAACCTTCGCATCTGTTTCGGCAATTTGAGCTGACCAAGTTGCCCACTGTCTTTGCGTGCGCACAATTTATTTGCATCCGCAATTATAGGTAGATGCATAAGTACAGTTTGATTTGGCGTGTATAGGCCGAATGGCTTTAGTTTGTCCTGTTAATACTCAATGACCGTACAGTTGCATGATAATTCAAGAAAGTTAACGCTGCATAGTTCGCTGCCTTTGTCTCGTTGTTTCGGAGTGCGTCAAGTTTCGCAGTCGTTTTTAGGTACGAAGGGCATTTTTCAGGGACACAGTATTCTGTCTTGTCCGATCGCTGGTGGCAACTGTTTGACCGTTTCAGTGTAGGACTGCTCGTGAGATCGGTTGAAAATTTATGTGGCTAGTCCAAAATTCTACCTTCGAATTGCAAAAGAACCCCCAAAGTCGCCCAATGTCGTCTGATTGTTGTGTCTTAGTTTGCACTCTCGAATCACGCATTCACCATTTGGTTTACTCTCTGTCAAAGGCCGCCTTCAACGGTAAGCTTTCAGTACATACATGTGACGAGGCAGGCTTAAGGTTTTACCTGATAGGAAGTTTGCGCACTCAGTGCTCACCTAACCGAAGTTGGCCAGTCAACCAGTCATCGCTCCACATCTGCCCTGAAAGTTTGCCAATCATTGATTTGAGCGCTGCCTGCCAATCAGTGGGCACTGAGATGCACCCCTTCCTCCAAATACACCAGTCTCTGTGCTTCTCTATCTATCACAGGTGCTGGGTTATAATTGGAGTACGAAAGCTTAAACGAATAAAGCTGTCGGTATGGCGGCAGTATCTACTTTTTTATGTCAGGCATCCTGCCTGGGACACCAGACGGTCGACGGTAAAAGAGGGAAGCATGTTTACTTCGCATGGGCAGACTGGGCGAGGGCGCGTCGGCGGCCAGCTTAGCCGTAAAGGTCCATAAAGGACAGACAAACAGGCCATAACTGGAAATGCGCCCGAGCGCGTGGGGACTGAGCGGCAGACGGCCAGGCTTCGCGCTTGTATCCTTAGGGAGACGGTTAACAGAGGAGCAGACTTCACATGTAGTCCTACACCGGCTAGAATCATTGCTTACTGATCCCAGGGTTTCACCTGACCGCGGAGAAATATTTGACTCCTGTTCCGTGCTGGGGGTACTTTGGTAGGTGTTTTCCGCTTTTGTTGATAAGTAGATGTTTTCAAGATACTGCGTAAACCACCATTTCCCACAGCTGAAGTGCCTGAAATTATGATTCTCGATTAGCCACAGTAGTTGACTCTTTTAGTTTTTTTACTTTTAAACTCACAATTTTAGTACAATACAGAATTCTGTAAGGATACCTTGTTCGGGAATAGGAACCACTCTGCCCAGGTGGCCTTGCGACAAATGTTAGGACGGGTAAATACTCCCATGTCTTAACCCAGACACTAGCCCTAAAATAAAAGTGAATGCTAACGTTTGTCTTAACCCTACCCCTCCATAAACCTAAACCTGACAGTTAACACGAACCCTGACCTTAACCCTAATCTTAAACCTAACCCTTAACTTTGCCGTAGAAATCACCTTAATCCTAAACCTAAGTTCTCCGGCATTGGGCGCCAAACCACTGTACTGCGGGTGGGTTATATTCCCGTGTCCTATTTATGTAGCCATGCAAGGCATCCCTATAGAGAATTCATTATTAGAGGCGTGGTTACACACTGTACACTAATATAATGAGATACCCACTGGATTGCTTTCACTAAGACTGGGAGAAAGTTGCAGTTAACCTCGATTTTAAGAGGGGGGGGTTGAGGTGGCAAAAAAATATTGTCAATTGAATCAATTATTCTGTCGCACCTGTTATCCATTATGGTTCAAAATTATTTCCCACCTAGAATTATGTGGGTGCATAGGTCATTGTGTCCCCAGCCTCTACCGATTTCTCCTGCCCACACTGCGCCCGCAACTTCAACTCACGCATCGGCCTGGCCGGTCACCTGCGAATCCATCGCACGGAGGCTGGTGAACCAGTGCCTGGGGCTCCGACATATAGTCGACGCGCCCGCCTTCACTGACCTCCTTGCTCCCGCACATTTACACACCGCATGGGCCTCTTAGGACACATGCACCTCCACGACAACCTCCGGTAAACCACCGGAGGCTAAGCTGCATCAGCACACACTACCTACACCAATACATCGACTACACCCTCACAATCACCATTTACCAGAGTATATCACGGTTTCCTAGAAACCGTGGCTGGGAAGTCTGCCAATCTGACGCTTCCACCAGACCACGCCGTCGGCTCAGTGTATATGCTGTGTGTGTCGAGTGGCTGACCAGTGGACTGGACGGCGATGGCTGCTCCATATCCCCTGAGTTTGTGAATCCTGGTGTGTGCGTTATGGGGGCCAGGTCGTGCTGTGGCGCGCGAAGACGGGTACGCCGATCCGTCAACCAATGCGCCCACTCCCACATCAGGCAACTGACCGGCTCGGACAGTAGTCTGACTGTGGGGGTGGGGAGAGTGAGGTCGATATCTCAGTGCATATTCCTCACTATAAACAATCTGACGCGCTTGAAACTATCACGGTGCGCTAAAAGCCGTGGCTTGGAAGGTTGCCAACTGACGGGATAACTCGGACCGCGTGGTCAGCCCAATGTGTGTTTTGTGTGGAGTGGCTGACTGGCGGACTGAGAGTCAGGTTGCAATGGCTCCTTCTTAATGTGGCCTTTATGGCACTCTCACTCCGTGGGATCCGAGTCAGGTGTGGTGGCACGCCCAGGGGCGGCTCCGGCCGCGCCAGCCACCTGCGCCCTCTCCCATCTCCGGTCTTCTTGACTCTGTCTTGACACCGGGCTCAGGTGGGGGAGGAGGAGAGAGTGCGGTAGCTGCAGCGCAAGGCTACTATCACTTAAAACTAATTCACGCGCAAGTCACCGTCCCTGCACCACCTGGTGTGGAGCATACGGTGGACCTCGTCGAAATCGACGGTCGAACTGTCGTGTCCTTAATTGCACGTAGACTTAATATACCGGCTCCATTCTTTACTGTTTTCGAGAAACATGTACGTTTGTCCATCTCCGTATTCCAACTTCCTTCTTTACACTACGCTGGCGATTTCCTATATTGCAAACCAAAAGCGTCATTTCTAATACAATACTTTCCTGATATTAGTCTGCGACAGCATATTAAAATAGAAGAGTTTATTGTCTCTTGATTCGGCTTTTCATGCACTTTCTCATGATGCTTTTATTATTATACCACAGATTTTCATCCTCTGACGGCAACCTACTCGGCCGAGATCACCTAACGCAGTCCGAAGCTCCTCCAACGGAATTAATGACTTTATTTCGTGTCGTTATTGTAACTATGCTTGCTATTTATTTACCTCTTTTTATGTGCTAAACCACTTACAGCCTTCTTCCTTTTAGCTGTGGACGAGATTTATTTAAATCTGACTGAACTTTCCTGAGACATAGCTACAAAACTTAAAACCCGCATCGTGCGTGTGTCTAAATATCAGTGGTTCAAGCATTGTTAGAGCGAAGAAACTGCGTTTTCTCAGACTTTATGTTAGCTCTTGAACATATGTTATGCGACCAGGAGGCATTCTCCTCCTGCACAAAAGGTTAATCTTCTGGTTCTGTCTTCTACTCTAAATGTGCACGAATAGAGACCAATATTCGATCAGGGAAGAAGATCACTGTTCGAACACTGCGATCATCTGTTTATTTTTTTCTGACCAGCTTAATCGCCGTGGTCGTGCGAGTGTTAGATAATCCGTCAGCCGTATGCGTGCTACTGCTGAGGCTAATGCAAGGTGTGGGCAAGGCAGTAGGACTTGGCGATTGTTGACTAGGGAGTTTCTGGTAATTACTTTTTTAATGCCTCCACGAATTTGCCGGTATACGAAAAGGGCAATGTGTGGTTAGAGGATGCGGTCAAATTGGGGACAGTTGGTCAATGTTGCCCTCGATGTCCTGTCTTAGTGTTACGATGACTCCCAGCGCGTCCGATCAGGGTCGACAGTGACCTTAGCGTGCGGTCACAGCATACGGGAACGGTTTCCTCGACAATTTGCGAGTTCTAGATGGTTATGGACTGATAAACAGGTTTGCCATTGTTTTCGATGCGAAGACGGCACGTCCAACATGTACCCGTGGGTTAGCAGTGAGTGCATGCAAGCCTGAAGCGTTCGGTGAAACTTCGGCACACCTACCGCGTCTTCATCTCCTGTACTAGTTTCGCTTCGTATTTTTCATGGTGGGCACCGTGACAGTCGTCTTTGTGCAAGGGTTCCTTTGGACTACGATTCCTGGCTTTTACCGAGGCATATGTGTTCTACCTTACTCCAACTCGGGGTAAGGATGCCTTTTATGGCCGCCTAGGCAAGACATTGGGAAAGGGATCGCCCAAAGAACATGTGGCTTTACGCTAAATTCCAAGGAGCTCATGTTTATGATTAAGGTGAGGATTAGGTTTAAGTTTTAGGATAGGGTCATGAGTAGGCGACGGGTTACGGTTATTATCGTGTTAACTGTAGGGTTTAGGATAGAGCTAGGTTTACAGTTTAGTGTTAGCATTAAGACACAGGTATATTTATCGTAAGGTCACCTATTTTGAGCGGGCGATGCGGTTCCTTTTCACATTCCCTGGTCGTCATACAAGGCATCACCGAAATATGTGCGAGCTAAAAGCCCAGACACGTTTATCACCGATGGTTCTGCTGCTGCAGATAAGAGAGGTTGAGCCCCTCAGTGGGTCCGCCAGCGTTCCCTATTTGGTTTCGGGTATATGAACTCCAGATACTTTTCAAGATAATAATTTTAGAAAGGATTAAGTGCAGAGCACGGAGGTAAGTGACAGGGACATAACTTTTAGGGTCAGGCCTGAAATTTCAATGAATATTTGAGTCGATGGCACTCAATTAGAACCCGCATAGACAATGCTGAGGAGCCGAACCCCTCGGAGCTGCATCATGCGACAGCAGAAGCATCGACAAAACATGTATCTGAACTTTGCGTTAGTACCTATGTCGTGTGCCATATGAAATGTAAACTAGTCCTTCGTAGAATGGGCCATCCCGCGGTTTTACCACAGAAGTTGATAGTTTTCCATTGACATGTTGGATCTGACACCAATAAGCATGTCTTGGTCATTTAACTCCACTTCCTGCAGTGAATAATGTCTGAAATTATCACCTTGATAGTTTTTTTTTAGTTTTTTATGGGCGCTTGTTCAGATGTAGTTATTTATACGGTGACTGCTCTATTGAAGCAAAAGTAGCTTCACTATTGCAAATTTACCGGACGTTCCTGATGATTTCTGGGCCTCACTTTCGTAAATTCGTCATTCCCAAGCCCTTTTCAGTGTCGTCCGAAGTCACCTCATGCGAAACTAGTTCAACTCTATCACTTGGCCCCGGCAGAATGCTAAGGACTCCGCACCACAAAGGAATATTGTCAAAACCACAACCTCACATTCTATGCTACTTGGTTGCTATGCGTTAAGGCCCCTTGAAATCGAAATTGATGTTTGGAATCCAGACTTTAACTTGTTTTTGATTACCATGCTCCACTGAGTCATTTTTTCTTAAATAAGAGGGCTGATCCAGTGGGAGGGTGCTTGTATATAGTGGTCGGGATAAGACACGGGTGCCTAAACCCTCTTTCCTCATCATACAAATGGCCATGTGAAAATTCTAGGAAGGTTAAATATTCGCGTATCTTAACACATACCCAAACCTTCACCTTAGCTCTAACTAGCCTTAAAGTATTCTCCAAGGAACTTGACGTAAGGCCCCGGAATTTGGGGGTTCCCATTCGCATGGCTTGCCAGTGGTCGATGGTTTTGCGAACTGTGCACTGCAAACGGGTCTCGTGTGTTTGTGGCTATTTTGCAAGTGACCCACCAGTAGGCAAATGGATGCGGGTTCCGCTAATTTTTCACCTTAGTAGTGATATTTACTGAGGCATCAGCCAACTCAGATGCTTAAATCGCGGCCATTAACGGCTCGGACGCGGATTGAAAAGCCATCATCGGATCAATTGCGCTCACCAGCGGTGCTAGCAAAGACTGTTTTTTATAGGACGCATGTGGTGGTACCGCAATTACGTCCTAAAAAACTGCACTCGTTATGCCTCCACTATCCTAGTCTACGGCCTTGGTTCCTCCAGTCTTAAAATGGCGTGCAGATGTTTTCGAGCATACAAAGCAATGACTCCTATGCCTTTAAGAGATCACCAGTTATGAAGAACCTTCGAATAGAACCTCGTGGAAAAGCTACCCTGCAAAATATTCATAAAGTTCAATTTGATGCAACCCAAAGGGGCGATTTCGGTGAAGGATTGTGGGCACTTCTAAACGTAAACTGACGCCCCGTTGATGTCTAAAAGGTGCAAACCGAACGTACTACATTGATCAATCGTCGCATTTAAGGTCACCCGTAGGCTAAGCCGTCCTCTTAGCAAGTCTAGGGACAGGATGTCTTAAATTAAGCCGGATTTTTATGTGGAAAGTTGTCAGTTGGTGTTCAGTGTGAAATTGCATGGAAAATTGGGGCAGTCACCTATGAACAAACTAAATCCTAAATACTGGCGCAGAGTAACGCCTGAACATTTTTCAGTGACTCGTAGTTATTCACAAGCCTGAACAATCGAGTCTACTAGGCTTGCATACAGGTGATGTTCAGCATAACTGTTCTGATGGTGCAATAAGGAAGCATTTTAGGACTAGTCAGGCTGTTGTCCAGGGAACCAGTTCTACTTCCGAGAAAACCAGAAATCTAACATTGTAAATAATTGCTCCTGCGTTTTCCAGTTCAGATCTAACTTTGAAAAAAGGGCAAAAATTAATTTTCTATGATGAGGATCTACTATGTAAATCTAGTGAGCAAACTCAAACCAATGACCCTTCCAGTGCGGTAATTGTGGTAATAATGGGGTTTTACGGTTCAGCAGAAGATGACGGTAGACCAAGGACTCCAGGGAAGGAAAATGTAAAACATTACTATAGCCAATAAAGTTGTTTAAATAGCCCAAAATTGGCCTGATGAGAAAAGCGCGGCATTGCGGGCTCATTACTTTCGAAAATAAGGTGCGAAGCTGAATGTCAGGGAACGTCATCTAGTGATCTGCAAAGGAACCTACGAAGAAGAGACCCCGAAGCATAGTGCACATAAAAATGCTACACTGAAGCTAACTGACCGCGCTGATGGCAGCAGCTATGAGCACAGGAACGCTGCGGGTAGGCAGTTTGTTCCACTGGAAGCGAGATAAATTGAAGCTGCCAATCCCAAGCCTTAGTCTTCATCACCAACCGACCCTAAAACGATGGGCAAACCCCAAGCCTAAGCCCTTAGGCCTTACCATAACCAAAACCCTAAGCCCAACACCTAAGCCCTTAGCCTACCTCTTAAACCCAAACACTTACCGTATAAATTTTTTCTGTAATCCAAAGGCATAACCAAAAAAATTAATCCCTTAGCCACTTTTCTAGCCGTAGCCCTAACTCCGAGATCAATTCCTACCCAGTGCATAAGCCCTACAACATGATCCTAACCCTAAATCTCATCCCAAACTTTACGAACTAAACAGATGCAAAGCTAAGCGTAGCATGCTCACCTAAACTAAATAAGCAGCTGTTTACTATTGGATGTCTATAGAAAAGTGCATGGGATTTGGGCATTTCGGACATTAATGAAATAGATCAGCGTATTCCGATCCAGAAAATTGCTTCAAAATAATTTATATATTTTCAGGAAGGAGCTGCTGGTAACAAAGGTGGCCCTCATGTATCGAAGCCCTAAAAACGTTACGAAACGGACACTGGACAAGAACGGGGGAAAATTTATCAGGTGAATGAACCTGCTCTATTCTTCTAAATACTGCCTCTTCACACGTCAATCTTTCCACATGACTATGCAAAGATGGACACGGGTAAATCAATCAGTCATACAATCGGCAGATATCTATTATTTGTAGAAGTTTCGCATGTTCCCATTGAAATCAATGCATAGCACCTTGGAAACCAAAGTGAACTGTTCGTATTAGAATAACAAAGTCGACCGCCTGGTTTTCCTGTTGCAAACCATTTCAGTGAATTCTGTTCTTAGAAGTACAAATGAAGACTTGACGATCTGTGCTGCTGTTTACTGCTTACGCCCCTATAAGCTCATTTGGGAGATTCTAAGGGTGTTGAGTTTGCGTTGGATGCCTTACTCATAGGTGTTCTTATTCGATGCAGGTATTATCGTGGCTGTTAAAAAATTTGAAATTATCTATAGTTGAAGTTTTCACTTTCATTTTTTAATTTTCCAAACAGAAGAACAGCGAAGATAGGCTATTTTTTCCATGGTTGACTTTTAATAAGACAAGGTAGGCGAGCCGTTCAGAATTTCACGGCGTCATAAATTGCATGCCTCCTGTTCAGCTGGTAACGGTCATTGAATAGTTTTAAAGGTAGTGTTTCAGTATTAAACAAGCCTAACCTCTTTTGGGTGGTTATTCCAAGGGGTGTTTCGATCGACACGACCACAGGTTATTAAATTATATGTTTTTCAAACAAATTAAAAAGTATAACGTACTATAACAAAAAACATCCGACTAACTTTTGTTATTATTACTGATGAGTAATAATTAAAAGCTTACCGCCACGAATCATAATTTTAAGTACTTATCGAGGATTTATTAAGGATGATGTTTGACAGTGCATACAAAAACTCCATGGATGGGAAGGAGACGGGTAAGTTTCTGCATAACAGTTTCAGATTTATTCAGCCTTCATCCCGTCAATCATCCAGTCCATCATTAATAAAAGGTGTTCTTGCGCTAAATTCCAGGTGGGTGCCTATTCCTGTGTCCAAACCCTAACCCAGACCATATTATTTGACCTTAACTTAAGCCTATGCCAAACCCTAACAGTGTCCTTGCTCATAATCCCCTAGAATTTAGCATAAAACCACCTGTAATAAGAGCGAACATTTAGCCACGTCATACCATGTTTTCTTTTTCAAAATGTTTTAAAATACATGTCACTTTGCGCCAAATTCAAGGAAAAAAAGTTTAGGATTACGGTGAGGGTAAGGGTTAAGTTTTGGTGTACTTTTGGCGTTAAGGTCAGACTTGGTGTTAGGGTCAGGATTAGGCTAAGGGTTTAGGTTCGGGCTCGTGTTAACTGCTGGGCTTAAGTTTAGGGTAGAGCTAGGATTAATAGTAAGGATGCCGTTTAGTTTATTGTTTTTTTTGTGTTAGCGTTAAGACACCGAAATATTTACCCTTCCTGAAATTCATCGCATGACCGCTTATTTTAAGTGACCGGGGGTGGTTCGTATTCCCGGGTCATGTAGGAAGGTAGAAGGGTAGGTAGCCGAAGGGGTGTCGACGCTTATGACACATTTTATTTCCTACGGCACCATCACAGTTTCTTCATTCACAATATAAAGTGAAAGTATTCGACGAGTGTATATCGTAAGAAGACATGGTCCGGATACTAAACCCACTTTGGGAGTTTTGTACCACTGAACTTTAAGCGTAATTTAATGCACAGTCTGACACAAAGAGCAAAAAGGATCTGCTCGGCCGATAGCATTGCCGAAGAGCTTAAGGTTGTAGAAAGCCCTTTTCGATAGACTGGATATCCAGATAGATTTATCACTACGAATATGACCGAAAGACCACAAAAGCTGCCGGTGCTAATGACAAACATGTAACAACTATTCATCAGAGTCCCATTTCAAGGGAACGCAGCAAGCGAACTCTTAAGAAGGTGCCTAAGACAAGCTGTGTCAAGCACCTTTCAGCAGCTGATGCCCATGTACTGTTCTCGACTACTCCCTTCCTATACGGAGGCGGCAAGGACAAACTGCCAGCCCAGAACACATCAATGCACATTTATTCTTTCCCCTGTTCCTGTGGGACAGAATTTATTGGTCGCATAAGCCGGCGTTTGCCCAAAAGCGCACAAGAACACCTTCCAGCATGGTTAGGAAAGGGGCAGATACAGAACATAAAAAACTGTCTCCTGGCGCATGTGTTAGACACAGACCATTCTGCAGATGCCAAAGAGTTCTTCCGGGTAATTTACAAGGTCCCTCAACCTATTCAAAATTCCTTGGACAGCGTCTCTTGGCTACGCCAGAAGCAGCTGCAATCCGGCAACGCAAACCGGTTGTGTGCGCTTAAAAGAACTTTATACAGGCACCGCAAGTACCGGGGCCGAAAGCCACAAATTCAACCACCTGCATCTTATTCCCTGTCCCGGCGGCTGCTATTCCTCTGACCAGGATCAGAAAATGAACCGCAATTTTGTTTCTTTCATCCTCCCTCCACCCTGACAACCGTACAATTTGTTCTACATACCCGCATATTTGACTTAGTTACACAGTGATATAAATGTAAAGGCCTGATGAGAATTTATCGAAAGCTAACGTATGCTCGCCAAATTATCTTTTGAAAAAAGGATGCCTAAATGTGAGTCGAAATTGAACATGAACTCCACGCCCGCTGCTCTATGGCAGGAACGTACCAAAAATTGCTAGACTCCCCTTAGGACCAATCAGTAAGCCGTCGGACGCCCGGCCAGGGCAAACATCCGCCGATCGTTCATCCAGCCGATGCACTGACTGTTATGTGGTGGTGGTGGGGGTGTAGGGGTACTAGTTAGGGGTAGCACTACACAGATAGCATTTGGTCGCTCCATTTGTCTCGTACAGGTGGTGAATGCTCCTGTGGCCGCCTCTAACTGGTACCCAACTCTCACCTGTGGCTCCTCGAAGTTGGGTTCTTCCCAGCGGCCACACCCCGGGCAACCGTCACGACCGGCGGGCTAAACCAGGTGAGGGTCTCCGGTGTTGTGTGTGCCTCCACACCCGGTATGCCTGACTCCCGAACTTCCCACCTCCCCCTCTCAAAAAGTCCTACGGTGGGGGCGACAGCAACCCCGTAGGCGGCCCAGACTAACTCGGGTCGTTCTTCCACTAAAAACAAAACCGTGACCCATAGTGGAGTTCGGCAGCCGTCTGGGATGTCCGAGCAGCCCTATTTAGGGATAGCACTGCTTGCCTCCTCGCGGAGGAAGGGGCTGAAAATGTGCCCTAAAAAAATTGCTGGTTCTCACGTCTTCTGCAGCCGGCCGCGGCTCGCAGATCGCAAACTACGCGGTCGTAAAACTCAAACAAACAACAATACCCCCCGTCCCCATCCCCCTCGCCATACTCTCCAGGCTGCTCGGGTGAGTCCACTCACACTAGCAGCCTGGAATGTTCGTTCCCTTTTAGACAATCCCTAAGAGCAACCGGCCGGAACGGAGGACGGCGCTAGTCGCTCGGGAACTGGTGCGCTACAAGGTGGACATTGCTGCTCTCAGCGAGACCCGATTCTCTGAACAGGGTCAGCTGGAGGAGGTGGGGGGCCGGCTACACTTTCTTCTGGAGCGGCCGGCCAAAGGCAGAGCGACGCGACGCTGGTGTTGCCTTTGCCATTCGTAACGACATCGTGGGACGTCTGCCCTGTCTGCCGCAGGGTATCAATGATCGCCTGATGAGCCTCCGCCTGCCTCTTCGGGGAGACCAGTTCGCCACCATCATCAGCGCCTACGCTCCCCAATGACGAGCTCTGATGCGGCGAAGGACAAATTCTACGAGGACCTGCACGCCTTGCTGGCGACTGTGCCGAAAGAGGGACAAGTTAATTGTCCTTGGTGATTTCAATGCCCGCGTCGGGACGGACCACGCTGCCTGGCGGGGAGTGCTGGAGTCCCCACGGTCTCGGTAGCTGTAACGATAATGGCCTCCTTCTTCTGCGCACGTGTGCGGAACACCGTCTCCTGCTGACCAACACCTTCTTCCGCCTTCCGACGCGGGAGAAGGCCACGTGGATGCACCCTCGGTCGCGGCGCTGGCATCTGCTGGACTATGTTCTCGTCCGGAGGCGAGATCGACAGGACGTGCTGGTAACCAAGGCGATCCGCGATGCCGATGGTTGGACAGATCACCGCCTTGTCATCTCCCAGATGAGGCTCCGACTGCAACCCCGACGAAGGCCCCAAGGTAAGAGGCCGCCATGTAAGTTAAATACTCTTTTATTAAATTTGCCTGCTCACTGTTTTGATTTCAGCAACCAAATAACCGAGAAACTGGAGGACCTGCATGCTCCAGATGATAACGCTACCGTGGAGACACGATGGTGTCAACTGCGAAATGTCATCCAGTTCACCGCCCTCGATGTACTCGGACGCGCACACCGTTGACACCAGGACTGGTTTGACGACAATGACGCCGACATCAGCAACTTACTCGCGGAGAAGAATAGACTGCACAAAGCCTACATGGACCTTCGAACTGACGCCACCAAAGCAGCCTTCTTCAGATGCAGGCGCCTTGTACAACAACGGCTGCGGGAGATGCAGGATGCCTGGATGATCCGAAAGGCTGAGGGAAATCCAGGGGTATGCGGACCGCAATGAAATGAAAAAAACTTTTTCAAAGCCATCAAAGCCATCTACGGCCCGTGTATCAAGGGGTCCGCACCGCTGCTCAGCTCTGACGGCACAACACTGCTGACAGAGAAATCGCAAATTCTGAAGCGCTGGGCCGAGCACTTCAGAAATGTCCTAACTGTTCATCAGCCATCTCCGATGCTGCCATTGACCGGCTCCCTCAAGTGGACACGAACAATGACCTGGATCTCCCGCCTTCCCTACCAGAAACCATCCGGGCCGTGCAGCAGATTTCCAGCGGTAAAGCACCGGGATCTGACGCAATCCCACCGGAAGTATACAAGCACGGTGGGCCCCGGCTGATGGCAGAACTCACAACACTCTTCCAGGAGATGTGGCACCAAGGACAAGTTCCTCAGGATTTCAAAGACGCGACCATCGTCCATCTCTACAAACGGAAGGGGAACCGGCAACTCTGTGATAATCACAGAGGCATCTCGTTAGCTCAACATCGCGGGGAAGATCTTCGCCCGTATCCTTCTCAATCGTCTTAACGGTCACCTAGAGCAGGGGCCTGCTTCCGGAAAGCCAATGTGGCTTCCGCCGACACCGCGGAACAACCGATATGATCTTTGCCGCCCGCCAGCTACAAGAGAAGTGTCAGGAGATGCGAACTCACCTATACACTACCTTCGTGGATCTAACGAAAGCCTTTGACACGGTGAATCGTGACGGACTGTGGAAAGTCATGCAGAAATTTGGCTGTCCTAAGCGGTTCACGCACATGGTACGTCAGCTTCATGACGGGATGACGGCGCGCGTCACTGACAACGGGACGGTATCCGAAGCATTCGCAGTGACCAACGGAGTGAAGCAGGGCTGCGTACTGGCCCCCACCCTCTTCAGTCTCATGTTCTCGGCTATGCTGATGGACGCCTACCGTGATGAGCAGCCTGGTATCCGCATCGCCTACAGAACTGACGGGCACCTTCTCAACAGTCGGCGTATGCAGGCTCGAACGCGCGTGTCTACGACTACAGTCCATGACTTGCTCTTCGCGGACGACTGCGCCCTTAACACCGTGACAGAGGAGGACATGCAAAGGAGCATGGACCTCTTCGCCGGAGGCTGCGCCGATTTTGGATTAACAATCAGTACAGCCAAAACGGTTGTCATGCACCAGCCGCCACCCAGCGCAGAATACAATGCTCCTCGAATCTATGTCAACGGTGCTCTACTCAAAAACGTGGAAACCTTCGCTTATCTAGGAAGCACGATGTCGCGCAACACGAGAATCGATGACGAGGTTGCCCAACGGATCTCCAAAGCTAGTCAGGCTTTCGGCCGGCTGCAGTCCTCCGTGTGGAATCGCCACGGTATTCACCTGAACACCAAACTGAAGATGTACAAGGCCGTCGTCTTGTCGACACTCCTTTACGGAGCGGAAACCTGGACCGTCTACTCGAACCAAGCCAGGAAGCTGAATCACTTTCATCTCAGCTGCCTCCGCAGAATACTGAAGCTGAGATGGCAAGACAGGATCCCGGACACGGAAGTCCTGGAGCGGACCGGAATCCTCAGCATCCATGCCATGCTGAGGCAAGTG
Source organism: Schistocephalus solidus (assembly GCA_017591395.1). NCBI lineage: Eukaryota > Metazoa > Platyhelminthes > Cestoda > Diphyllobothriidea > Diphyllobothriidae > Schistocephalus > Schistocephalus solidus. The sequence goes on along the minus strand of WEDG01000745.1, from coordinate 35,355 downwards.
CAACTGCGATGGAGCGGCCACCTGGTAAGAATGGACGACGAGCGACTACCCAAACGACTTTTCTACGGTGATGTCGCTACGGGTTCTCGCAGGCAGGGGAGGTCAAAAAACGACGCTACAAGGACACTTTGAAGACATCGCTGAAGCAACTGCAAATCAACTCTGCGACCTGGGGAGGACCTCGCCCAGGATAGACCGGCATGGAGAAGATCAGTGAAGACTGGTTCAGCGATCTATGAGGCCAACCGGATCGCCGCTGCCAAGGCCAAAAGAGCGGCACGAAAGTCACCAGCGCCCCGGACCAACACCGCCAATGCCCAGGCCCTGCCAACGTGCCCGCGCTGTCAACGCATCTTCCGCGCGCGAATCGGCCTGGTTGGACATCTTCGGACGCAATGCACAAACAATCCGACAATTCCAATTTCTACGTCAAATTCTGCTAACCCTCCTTCTGACTCCCCTACCCTCACTCCTGTCATCAATTCCATTGCTCCCACCATCACAGAGACCACATCCATCTACTCATCGCCTGTTACCCCTACCATCGCAACCACCACCGCCTTCACTACCACCACCACCACCATCAGCGATGGGGAATCTCTCCTAAGCTGTACTCAATGCGACCGCACATTCACCTCACGAATCGGCCTGGTCGGTCACTTGCGAATACATCGTACAGAGACCGGTGAGCCAGTGCCTGGAGCACCATCACACAGCAGAGGTCGTCGCCTCCACTGCCCTCACTGTCCTCGCGCATTCACTCATCGCATAGGCCTATTCGGTCACATGCGCATCCATAACAGCGGAATTAACCACAATGCCGACAACACCGATACACCATGCACACCCTCCGCTCCTGCCATTCTTAGTGCCCCTGCCACCCCCACTACCAGCAATGACATCCTCCCAGCCTCTACCGATTTCTCCTGCCCACACTGAACCCGCAACTTCAACTCACGCATCGGCCTGGTCGGTCACCTGCGAATCCATCGCATGGAGGCTGGTGAACCAGTGCCTGGGGCTCCGACATACAGTCGACGTGCCCGCCTTCACTGCCCTAACTGCTTTCGCACATTTACACACCGCATGGGCCTATTAGGACACATGCGCCTCCATGACAACCTCCGGTAAACCACCGTAGGCTAACCTACATCAGCGCACACTACCTACACCAATGCATCGACAACACTCTCACAATCACCATTTACCAGAGTATATCACGGTTTCCTAGAAACCGTGGCTGGGAAGTCTGCCAATCTGACGCTTCCACCAGACCACGCCGTCGGCTCAGTGTATGTGCTGTGTATGTCGAGTGGCTGACCAGTGAACTGGGGAGTCAGACGGCGATGGCTGCTCCATATCCCTGAGTTTGTGAATCCTGGTGTGTGCGTTATGGGGGCCAGGTCGTGCTGTGGCGCGCGAAGACGGGTACGCCGATCCGTCAGCTAATGCGCCCACTCCCACATCAGGCAACTGACTGGCTCGGACAGTGGTCTGATTGTGGGGGGTGGGGAGAGAGTGAGGTCGAGAGCTCAGCGTATTTTCCTCACTATAAACAATCTGACGCGCTTGAAACTATCATGGTGCGCTAAAAGCCGTGGCTTGGAAGGTTGCCAACTGACGGGATAACTCGGACCGCGTGGTCAGCCCAATGTGTTTTTTGTGTGGAGTGGCTGACTGGCGGACTGAGAGTCAGGTTGCAATGGCTCCTTCTTAATGTGGCCTTTATGGCACTCCCACTCCGTGGGATCCGAGCCAGGTGTGGTGGCACGCCCAGGGGCGGCTTAGGCCGCGCCAGCCACCTGCGCCCTCTCCCATCTCCGGTCTTCTTGACTCTGTCTTGACACCGGACTCAGGTGGGGGAGGAGGAGAGAGTGCGGTAGCTGCAGCGCAAGGCTACTATCACTTAAAACTAATTCACGCGCAAGTCACCGTCCCTGCACCACCTGGTGTGGAGCATACGGTGGACCTCGTCGAAATCGACGGTCGAACTGCCATGTGGTGGTGAGTTCGTGTTAACCAGTTGTGCTAGTTGTCATGGTAACCAAAAATTATTTTGACTAGACGACCAACCGACAAATGACACCAACACAAACTAGCAATGGATGGCAGGAGATTTGCCGAGCGATCTTTCCACTCCACGTCAGACGGATCAACCTCAATGAGTCTGCTTCCGATATGGAAAATAACAATGCGCCAGTTAAACTAAAGACAGCCAGAAAAACAATTGAGTACCAGCGAATGAATGCCAAGCTATTCAACCATTATTTCTATCTCTCTACGCCTACGAAGTTGTTTGCCGTCACTGAAGCCAGGCATTTTCCCATAGCAGGAAGACATTTGAATTCACCCCAGTTAGGGTATTCCGGATTACTTTGTCCTTAAATTCTACCCTGTCCTTTTTAGCGCCCTGCATCTGCCAATATGGAGAGCAGTACTTGGCCTTAATTTCATCCGCAGTTACCTTCTTTATCTTCTCGACGCATCTTTTTTCCATTATGAAGCCATTTGGTGATGCACTTTTAGTGGCTTTGGCGTCTTTCTAACATCAGCAGGGCACCTATAGTGAGAAGGCTGTACGGTATCGTTGCTGCCATCAGGCCCATTATAATTCAGTAAGGAGACATTTCTTGGTTTTTTAACACCATCAGTTCCTGTTAACCTGTTTTTGACGTACATGTATATTCCGCATGTCCGTATTTTCTGGATTTTTTTACTTCACCTTCCGAGTGAAGCAGGACTAAGACTCTTTTGAAAGTATGCTGTCATTACTTTTTCTCTGAAATAAGGTAGTGTTGTTTATTAAATAGGCTTCCTGTTTATTTTCTTCGATAACAATCTATATATTTATTTCCATCCAACTAAATTTACTGAGACGCACTTTTTGATCGAGAGCGTTTGCAAGTATGTTTAAAAGTATATTTTTTTGAAAATCCGCGCTTCTCCGTATCCCATTTCTTCTGCCTGAATAAAGGCCTTATAACAAACTCAGAATTTGCCCAAAAATAATAAAGGCACGCAGTATTTGACCTGTTTGCAAATATATGTACGAGCTGGCTGTAGCTTCGAGCCCATGTAGTTGTAGATGATGAATATAAAGGAAAATTTATCCTGATTCAGGCGACAGAGGCCATATTTTGAAGGGTACTCCGAAAAATATCTAAGAGCCGTTGGAGTGGGACTAATTTATAAGAATTTAAAAAAGGAATTCAGTTAAACGTGCCCTGCATTTATTCATAAATTGTGACAGCTAGTTAAGAATGATCTTGCATCAACCCAGATTCCGGTTGCATTTGGCAATTATCATCAGATAAGTAAGGGAAGATACAGAATCCAGTTGGTTCGGCTGCAGCCTTAAATGCCCGGATTTAGGCGCCAGTTAAAACCTCTTTTTTCACAGACTGTTACTGTTTGCGGACAGACGAAGGTAGTAATTTAAAATCAGTTCGTTTTACTTCATAACGAGTTGCTTCAACGAAGGCAATTCGCCTGTTTCACACCGAGTAAGCTTCAAAAAGTTGGCACTTTCTGCTGAGGCTAGTGCCTGAAATTGAAAATTAAGATATAAGACGAGCATTCCATTTTTCCCAGAGATGGAGCCCTTCTTTTCTGTTTACCTACGTCCAGATTAAAGTGGCATGCATCATGTACCCTGATTTCAGGACAAAGTTCAGATTCCGTGTACCCTTGTGGCTGCTAAGCAGTAATAGTGTTTACTAGCAAAGACGGGAACTCTTGTTCAACAATTGGGCGGGTAACTTGGCCCAAGTGTGATTAAACTCACTGCTCCCGGTGGGGCCTCGTGGCTGAGTTGGCTAGAGCATTGCCTGTACTAAAGCCTTCCCCTTGCTGGCGTGGATTCAAATCCCACCGAGGCCACCGAGTTTTTCACAAGTGGGTCAAAGGAATTATTCAAATCTGCCAGTAAATTTAGTCTGACCCCCCTCTCTCCATCCTCCTCACCACTCATGCTACTCTCTTCCCCCACGGTCAAAAAGTCCTATGCCGAAGGCAAAATGCAATCACGTAGGTGGCACAGCCCAATCTGGTCGTTCACTCAATAAACCAATCCGTGGCCGATAGTGTAATTCAGCAGCCATCTGGGCTGAATCAGCAGCCCTGTTTAGAGAGGGCATTGCTTACCCCTCGGGGGCTGTTAACGGTGCTGTAAGCAAATATTGGGTCTAGCGATATATTCAGCAGACTATGGTTCGCATACGGTCGAAAACCAGGTGCTCGGGAACTGGCGCGCAACCACAGCCCTCGAAGTACTCAGACGCACACGCCGTCAACACCAGGATTGGTTTGACGATAATGACACAGACATCAGCAGCCTACTTGCTAGGAAGAACCGACGTTACAAAGCCTACATGGACTGCCATACTGACGATAACCAAGCAACCTTCTGCAGGTGTCACCGCCTTGCACAGCAAGGGCTGCGGGAAGATTAGGACGCCTGGATAACCCTTAAGGTTAAGGAAATTCAAACGTATGTGGACCGCAATTAAATTAAAAACTTCTTCAAGGCCATCTACGGCCCCTGCATAAAGAGAAACACACCGCTGCTCAGTTCTAACGGCACAACACTTCTGACGGAAAAAAAACCACATATGCTGAAGGGCTCGCCAAGCAATTCTGAAGAGCTCTCCATCGCTCATCAACCGTCTACAATGCTGTCATCGGCCACCTCCCAAAGTGGAGGCGAACAGTGACATGGATATCCCGCTTTCCGTACCAGAAACCATCCGGGTCGTGCAACAGCGTTCCAGCGGGAAAGCACTGAGTTCTGACGCAATCCCGCCGGAAGTCTACAAACACGGTAGCTCCCAGCTGATGGCGGAACTTGCAAAAATATTCCAGGAGATGTGGCACCTTGGACAAGAACCTTAGGATTTTAAGGAAGCAACCATCTTCCGCCTCTCCAAGTGAAGGGGGAACAGGTAACTGTGATAACCGCAGAGGCATCTAGCTGCTCAACGTCGCCATAATGATCTTCGCTCGAATTCTTCTTAATCGTCTGAACGGACGCCTAGAACAGGGACTGCTGCGTGAAAGTTCATGTGACATCCGACGACACCGCGAAACAACTGACATGATTTTTGCCCCTCGCCAGCTACAAGGAAAGTGCCAAGAGATGCAAACCAACCCCCACATTATCTGCGTAGATCCGACGAACACCTTTGCACGGTGAATCGCAATGGATTGTGGAAACGCATGTTGAAATTCGGCTGTCCTGAGCGATTCACGCCCATTGTGCGTCATCACGACGGGATGATGACGCGCATCACTCCCAATGGGAGGGCCTTTGAAGCATTCGCAGTGACCAATGGAGTGAAGCAGGACTGCGTACTGCCCCCCTCCCTTCCCCTTCAATCTCATGTTTTCTGCCATGCTGATGGACGTCAACCGTGACAAGATACCTGGGATCCGCATTGCAAACAGATCTGATGGGCACCGGTGAGGATTTCTTGTATAGCCGCCTAACCAGGACAGGTGAAAAGAAACCACCCAAAATACCTGTGTCCTTGCACTAAATTCCAAGGAACTTATGTTTAGGATTAAGGTGCGGGTAAGGGTTAAGTTTAGGGTGAGGTTTAAGTTTGAGGTTAAAGTCAGAGTTGCGTTTAGTGTCATGATAATCCTAAGGGTTACGGTTATTATCGTCTTAACTGTAGGGTGTATGGTTAGGGAAGGGTTAGGGTAAAGATAAGGGTGACAGTTTAGTTTTAAGTTGGGGTTCGTGTTAGCGTTAAGACACAGGTACATTTAGCCTTCCTGAAATTTACCACAAGACCACCTTTTTAAGCGGGTGAGGTGGTTCATATTCTCGTCTCCTGTTCAATGGCACTCCACTCAAGACTGAATAAATTCGATTATTTGAGAATTATGCTGTCGCACAACACGAGAATCAACGATGAGGTTGTTCAACGGATCTCCAAAGTCAGCCGGTCCTTTGGTCAGCTGCAAGCCTCCATGTGCAATCCTCACGGGACCTCCGTGACCATCTACTCCAACCAAGCCAGGAAGCTGAATTACTTCCATCTCAGCTGCTTTTGCAGAATACTGGAGGTGAGGTGGCAAGACAGGATCTAGGACACAGAAGTCCTGGAGTTAACCGGAATCCTTAGCATCCACGCCATGCTGCGACAAGTGCAAATGTAATATAGCGGTCACCTATTGCGAATGGACTACCAGCGATCTGGGAGGACATGGCCCAAGAAAGCCCTGACTGGAGAAGAGCAGTGAAGACTGGTGCAGCCATCTACGAAGCAAACTGGATCGCCGCTGCCAAAGCCAAAAATATGGCTTGCAAATTACAAGCATCTCGTAGCTACAACGGCAATGCCCAAGCCCTCCCAACATGCCTACGCTGCCAACGTACATCCCGCGCGCGAATCGGCCTGGTCGGACATCTTCGGACGTAATGCAACAACAATCCGACAACATCAACTTCTGCATCAAAGAACATCTCTGCTGCCACCCCTGCTTCAAATCCCACAACTACAACCTCCCCCACAAACTTCCGATTATCCTCCGCCCTCGATCACCGACATCACCCTCCCGCAACCCTTGCGTCGTTGATAATGACGAACACCACTGGCACAACTCGTTCCACTCTGCCCACCGCAAATACCAATTCTGACTACCCACCGCCTGCTACCTCCACTACCAGCACTGCCCCCACTACTAGCAATTGGGACTTGATCCTAACCTGTCCTCATTGCGATCGCAAATTCATCTCACGTACCTGACTGATCGGTCACTTGCGAATCAATCGCACAGAGATTGGCGAATTAGTGCCTGCAGCGCCAACTTACAGCAGAGGCCGCCGCCTCAACGGCCCTCACTGCCCCCGCGCATTCACTCACCGCATGGGCCTGCTGTTTCACAGGCGCATCCACGAAAGGGGAATCCACCGCGATACCGACACACCTAACACTTATTACGCACCCATCAACACTCCCAGCGCCATTCCTCCAATGAGTGCGATAAGCAGGACCAGCAGTGCGACCCCCGCAGAATCAGCACCCCCCAAACGATCCTGCCCTCAATGCCACCGCACATGCGTATCACGCATTGGCCTGATCGGTCACTTGTAAATCCATCGCACAGAGACCGGTGAACCAGTACCAGGAGCATGAACACATACCAGCCGCACCGGCCTCAACTGTCCGCACTGTCCAAGTACATTCATATACCACATGAACCTAGTAGGCCAAATGCAGCTCCATTAAAAATTGTGGTAGAACGCAACCGGCTATCTCACTTTGCCACATCTCCCATTCATTAGCCTCTACATCACATATGGTTACACACAACACAAAGCAAACCATGTTTTCAACCAGCCTCGCTCACTGAGAGGGAAGTATCATCCTCGAATCCTTCTCCGTGTGGTGCTCTGCTGCAGTGTGATCCAAACCTGAGGCTATCACGATGCGCTACGCACCGTGACTTGGAAGGTTGCCAACTGACAATTGCACTCAGGCCTCGCAGTCAGTCCAATGTGTGTTTGTGTGGAGTGGCTGACTGATGGTCTGAGAGTCAGACTGCAACAACTTCCTCTTAACGTGACCTCTGGTTCTATCACACATGTGAAATTAAACCGCTAAACCCACTGTTGTAGAAAATCCTTGTTCTTGTGTTTTTGGGGACCAGGTCGCGCTTGAAGCTATCACGGTGCACTTAAAGCCGTGGTTTGGAAGGTTTTTAACTGACAAAAAGATTACATCACCAGATGCCGAGTATACAAAGGGCATGGAAACAGTTGAGAAATCGGTCTACATACACCTGAGTGAATGTAACAACATCACTGAGCACTCCCGTGCAGAACCCGATGAGACAGGTAACAAAGTCCTTGCAACAAACTCCAGACTCATTGAACGTACAGTCTAAAGGCTGGCAGACACGGTAATGGAGCGAAACCATGTACCCCAGTACCTTCCGCAAAACCAGAGTCTAACACGGCCGCATGCAAGCACATAGCAGGAGAAGGCAGCTGACAAGCAGCCTGCTGAAGGCCGACTTAAGCTCCCAGCAACGTGAGCACACTATGTGAACGAAACCCAATCCAACAAATCCAGAGGGAGACATCTAACGAAATGGAGGCTGAACTGAGCAGCGGACAACACAGTAAATTAGAAGAAAATACAACCAACACACGGTTTACCGAATCTTTCATGGATTTTGATTTTGCGAGCTCTGTGGCCAGTTTGTCCAGAGTAAGTGAAACGAGTGAACTGGGAACGGGAGTTCCGTCAGTTGAAATATATGATGCGAAAACAGCAGGCGCTCGGTTAAATCGCAAACGAAATACAGTTATAAAAGGGGTCCCAGAATCAACGTCAGCAATTCCCAGGGGGATAGTTAAACATGACCTAGGTCTTATTCGAGAATAGGTAAGAGAATTGTTAAGAGGCAGCGAGTTAATTAACATTCTAAAAGCATATCAAATAGGGAACGCTCAGCCGTCAAATGGTTCAAACTCTCGTCCACGATCCTTACAAATCATTTTAGAAACCGAAGCGCAGGCGCAGCTAAAAAGAAAGCCATCTCTGCGGGTTGTGCATATCGGTGTTTTTTATCAACCGGACTACGAGCCGAGAAACGAAAGAAGAGCTATCAATTGATAAACGTACTGAAAGAGTAAAGGAGCAATGGTGAAACACACCTAAAAATCATAGAGGGACGCATAATTCAGGTCGAAAGAGATTTTTTCGGCCGAAACAACTCAGGCTGACAGCTTAACAAATATCAAAATGCCCACTTTCGAGGCCACTAGAAGCACTACGGCCGTTGTCTCAAAATATACTATAACAACTGCCAGAGTCCCTTAAAAAACTCGATGAGCTCAAATCCTTAGCCTCTAAGCAGAAAACGCGTATAATTGCACTGACAGAGACGTGGCTAACTGAAGAAATAGGCCTTAACGAAGTCAGTATCGGCGGCTACCACATGTCCCGTTATGATAGATTCCAACGTAGAGGTGGAGGCGTGGCACTTTATATATTCCAGGAACTATCTTCCTGTCAGAGAGAAATTTCCAACGTAGTACTACGAAGGTTTGAAGCAATTTCTTGCAAAATTGGAATCAAACAATTGCCGACGCTTAACCCATGCGTTGGTAACCGGCCTCCTAGCTCGAACGAAAGCGGTCATAAAAAACTTCTAAACTCATTGAAATTTATATGCCAGCAGGATAATTTATTACTCCTGGGTGACTTAAAAGCACCTGACATAGATTGGAAAAGTTCCGCAGCAAAGGCCGCAGCAACGTCATTAAAAAATAAACTTCTACAATTTTCCCTGGACTAATACCTCACCCAGCACATAGAGTTCAGAACCAGGTTGACAGAAGGTCAACGAGCAAATGTTTTCGATCTCATTTTTAGTACAGAAGGAGTCATAAGGGAAGTGAAATCATAACCGCCACAGGGGTTAAGTGACCATATTGCTTTTACCTGCGTGTTTCTCTCCCATGCCCACAACCAGAAATGCACGGATGCAGAAACATTTGGATAGGCATTTGGACGCAATGTGATGTGATGATTCCGCGAAAATCTGGTTAGTCAATATGCCCGATAGCTAAGAATCCTGGCAGGATTTCCAAGGGATTATAGAGCGCCTAATTAAAGTCCATTTTCCAATGAAATTAATAAAACCATAGGTCAAGCTCCATGGATCAATCAAACGATAAAAAGGCGCATAAAGGAGAAGCAGAGACTGTGGAAAAAGTGCTTACATCTTCAAGATCCCATATTATTTGCCGAAGATAAAGAGCATAGAAATGAATGCCGTAAGCAAATACGGATTGCTAAAACTACCTTCTAGCCTCAACGGAAAACAGAAGCCAAAGAGGCATCTCGTTGCTCAACATCGCCGGGAAGATCTTCGCTCGTATCCTTCTCAATCGTCTGAACGGTCACCTTGAGCAGAGACTGCTCCCGGAAAGCCAATGTGGCTTCAGACGACACTACGGAACAACCGGCATGATCTTCACCGCCCGCCAGCTACAAGAGAAGTGCTAGGAAATGCGATTCACCTCTACACTACGTTTATGGATCTGACGAACGTCTTTGACACGGTGAATCGCGACGGAATGCGGAACGTCATGCTGAAATTCGGCTGTCCTGAGCGGTTCACGCACATGGTGCGTCAGCTTCATGACGGGCTGACGGCACACGTCACTGACAATGGGACAGTATCCGAGGCATTCGCAGTGACTAACGGAGTGAAGCAGGGCTGGGTACTGGTCCCTACCCTCCGCAGTCTCATGTTCTCGGATATGCTTATGGACACCTACCGTGCTGAGCAGCCGGAGATCCGTATCGCCTACAGAACTGACGGCCACCTTCTCAAATGTCGGCGTATGCAGCCCCCGCTGCACGTGTCTACGGCTACAGTCCAGAACTTGCTCTTCGCGGAAGACTGCGCCCTTAAAACCGTGATGGAGGAGGAAACGCAAAGGAGCATGGACCTCTGCGCCGCAAGCTGTGCCAATTTTGAATTAAAAATCAGTACAGCCAAACCGGTGGTCATGCACCAGCTGCCACCCAGCATGGAATAAAATGCTTCCCTAATCAATGTCAACGGCACTCAACTCGAAAATGTGAAAACCTTCGTCTATCTGGGAAGCACGCTGTCACGCAACACGAGAATCGATGACGAGGTTGCCGAGCGGATCTCAAATTCCAGTCAGGCCTTTAGCCGACTGCAGGCCTCCGCATGGAATCGCCATGGTGTTCACCTGAACACCAAACTGAAGATGTACAAGGCCGTCGTCTTGACGACACTCATTTACGGAGCGGAGACCTGGACCATCTACTTGAACCAAGCCAGAAAGCTGAACCAATTCCATCGCAACTTCTTCTGCAGAATACTGAAGCTGAGATGGCAGGACAGGATCCCCGATACGGAAGTCCTGGAGTGGACCGGAATCCTCACCATCCACGCCATGCTAGGCAAAAGCAACTGCGATGGAGCGGCCAACTGGTGAGAATGGACCACGACTGACTACCCAAACGACTTTTCTGCGGAGATGTCACTATGGGTGGTCGCCGACAGGGAGGTCAAAAATGACGCTACAAGGACACTTTGAAGAAATCTCTGAAGCAAATGCAAATCAACCCGGTGACCTGGGAGGACCTCGCCCAGGATAGACCAGCATGGAGAAGATCCGTGAATCTGGTGCAGCAATCTATGAGGCCAACCGGATCGTCTCCGCCAAGGTCAACAGAGCGGCACGAAAGTCACCAGTGCCCGGACCAACACCACCAATGCCCAGGCCCTTCCAACGTGCCCACGCTGTCAACGCACCTTCCGCGCCCGAATCGGCGTGGTCGGACATCTTCGGATGCAATACACCAACAATCCGACAATTCCAACTTCTACGTCAAATGCTGCCAACCCTCCTTTGGACTCCCCCACCATCACTTCTGGCATAAATTCCATTACTCCCATCATCATCATAGAGACCACATCCTAATACTCATCACCTGATACCTCATCCACCACCACCACCACCACCACCACCACCACCACCAGCATTGTTGGGTCCACTCGCCTAAACCGTTCTAATTGTGACCGCACATTCACCTCACGCATGGGCCACGTCAGTCACTTGCGAATCCATCTACAGAGCCTATTAAACCAGTGCCTGGAGCACCAACACACAGCAGAGATCGCCGCCTCCACTGCCCTCACTTTCATCACGTATTCACTCATCGCATGGGCCTATTCGGTCACATGCGCATCCATGACAGCGGAATTCACCGCAATGCCAACAACACTGATACCCCATGCACACCCTACGCTCCTGCCATTCATATCGCCACTGCCACCCCCACTACCACGAATTACATTCCCCAGTGCCTGGTGCGCCGACATACAGTCAGCGTGCCCGCCTCCACTGCCCTCACTGATCCCGCACCTTTACACATTGCATGGGCCTGTTAGGACTCATGTGTCTTCACGAAAACCTATGGTAAACCAACGGGGCTCAGCCATATCAGGGCACACTACCTACACCAATACAAAGACCATACCCTCACCACCATCAGTTACCTGAGAATATCACGGTTTCCTAGATACCGTCGCTTGGATGGTTGCCAATCTGACGCTTACACCAGTTCACGCCGTTGGCCCTGTTTATGTGCTGTGTGTGTCGAGTGGCTGACCAGTGGACTGGGAGTCAGACGGTGATAGCTCCTCCATATCCCCTGATTTAGTAAATCCTGGTGTGTGCGTTATGGGGCTTAGGTCGTGCTGTGGTGCGTGAAGACGGGTTCGCCGATCCGTCAGCCAATGCGCCCACTCCCATATCAGGCAACTGACCGGCTCGGACAGTGTCTGATGGTGGGGGTTGGGGAAAGACTGAGGTCGACAGCACAGCACATTTTTCTCACTATAAACAATCTGACGCGCTTGAAACTATCACGGTGCGCTAAAAACCGTGGCTTGGAAGGTTGCCAACTGCCTGGATAACTCGGACCGCGTGTTCAGCCCAGTGTGAGTTTTGTGTGGAGTGGCTGACTGGCGAACTGAGAGTCTGGCTGCAATGGCTCCTTCTTAATGTGGCCTTTATGGCACTCCCACTCCGTGGGATCCGAGCCAGGTGTGGTGGCACGCCCAGGGGCGGCACCGGCCATGCCAGCCACCTGCGCCCTCTCCCGTCTGCGGTCTTCTTGACTCTATGATGGCATCTGGCTCCGTTGGGGAGGAGGAGAGAGTGCGGTAGCTGCAGCGCTAGGCTAATATCACTTTAAACTTAATCACGCGCAAGTCACCGTTCCTGCCCCACCATGTTGTGGAGCCTACGGTGGACATCGTCGAACTACGGCGGTTGAACTCTCGTCGGACCTCGTTGGTAACGATCGTTGAACTGCTGTGTGCGCAGTTCCCAGATCGTTATCTGAATTTTTCTCTATATATTCATTTAAGTTTTCACAGCAAGTTGAAATTTTTACATCTGAATTCATTACGCTATCCATCATTTATTCGCTTGCAGAGCATTGGTTTGCACACTGCATAATTGGATTTGCTAAAGCCTTCACAAAATTTAATTGATTCTCGAGGTCACAGGATAGATCCTTCACATAAGCTCACTGAGTTTCAAGCTGTAACTTTTATGTCTCTTAGCTGTCACTGAGGTAGGAATGCTTTATATGGCCGCCCAAACATGACACGGGAATAGGAACCGATCAGCGCGCTTAAAATGCATGGCCTTATGGTAAATTCCGCGATGGATAAAAATACCGTGTCTGAACGCAAACACTAACCCTGATATTAAACTTAACTAGCCCCCTAATCTCAACCCTAGCCATGCCCCAAACCTAAACCTTACAATTAACAAGATAATACATTTAACGTTTAGCCTCATCATGACACTAACCCCAACTCTGACCTTAACCACACGCTTAACCATAAACCTTTATCCTGAACATGATTTCGTTGGGATTTAGTGCAAGGCCACGTTTATTGTGGACGGTCCCGTTTCCCGTATCCTGTTTGGGCCGTCATACAAGGCATCCATACCGTCACACTAAAACCAGGGTTTTCTTCTCATCGTGGAAGGGCCAAATAATGCCTAACGTCCGGGGCACATACTTCCGCCCTTATACAGTAAACTCCCTATTAGCTCGGAAGCTTAACGTATACAGTAACAACTCCGAGCAAATTTGGCAACTAGCACTCATAAAAAATCATATTTCTGTCGTAATTTACTTCTAGTCAAATGTTCTTCACCCCAAATCCCTTTAAATCACGATTTTTATTACAGCGACATTAATTTCACTGTGGAGAACAAGCGACGCTTTTAGTGTGTTCGCATTGTTTTATGTATCCTGCATGAATAGCTTTCGTTCCCACTTTGCAATGTGTTTGCCGTCGGGGAGCCAAAATTAGGGCTTTGGGTTCAACTTTGTTTTATAGAACGCAGGTACGTCGACATCTTTCGAGATTCATGGCATATAGGTAAATTACTCCATCCAGGAAGGGGCAACATTTATCGGTTGATGAAAGGTTATTTTTTTCCTTCGTGCTACTACTACTACCAGACTGGTCTTCACTTGCGGGACAAATGCCAACTAAAAATCTCTGTTGTAGGATAACTCTCTCACTAATTTTTTTTGACTGATGCTCTCTTGCAGTCTTCCCCTCTACAGTCCGTTACCTGAATTTATTTACGTTCGCGTTTTACAGATTTCCGACACCATTTTGCTGCGCAATTTTACAGGTGACCTGAAGCCAGTTTGGCTGGCAGTCCTTTAAATTTGACCATCGTCAGCATCGACCATACTGTTGAGACCGTGTCATCGAAGATGAGATAATCTCGTAGACCTGATTACAAACAATTAGCTCCGTCTTAACCCCTCTATTTAGAGATTTTGAGAGAAACAAGAGGAGGGCTTTCGGCAAAGGCTGCGTTGGCATAACTTTCGTTTTTAGACAATGTTGGCAGAAAAATATGGCTCTCTATTATCTTTAAAAAGGCAAATTAGCATTTAAGAAAAGTGTTTTAGCTATTGATTCAAAGTTTTAATGAATCATGGACAGACAGGGGTTACCTTCAACGTGCCGTTTGTTAGACACCATTTTTGTTTTAAGTGATCAAAATTGACTGTGAGGTATATGGAAATTGACGGAAATTTAGTGTTTTGTACAGTTTACGTTCCATTGTCGTGTGTTATACTAAAGTTTTGCTTTAAAAAGGTGAATATTTAGACTATTTAAATTTCACATTTCACTTTCATTGTCAAGTGTGTGCCTCGAATTAACCTCAGAAGGCTATCGATTCCCCTTCACCCTAAACTTTCATCAAGAGAACGCATTCAAATAAAGTCTTGGCTTCTGAATCCCCATACTATTCAATCAATTTTCTTAAAAACACAAATTAAATCTTTATTCTATGTTATCATTTATTTCGCTGATTCAACTGGACATTTAGTTTGTATTACAGTAAAGCATATCTTTCCAAGCGGTTAGCCGGGTATTTTTATATTTTGTAATTGCGAAATTTTCGCATGAGCTGGAAAGCAAGGAGGCCGTCGACAGAGGAAACGAGGGGAAAATAAAATAAATGAAAACTACACCTACTTAAGTAAACGTAGTAGGTAGTCGTGGATATTAAACCCAGTGACGCTGACTATCCATCCCCGAACCCAGCTACGCAGTTCACGTTGCTCAAACAGGAATAAACCAAGCATTCTGTTAAATTTGCCTTTGTAATATAGCTCTTATACTTTCTGATTTGTTCAAAAACTGCTTCAAAGTGGGCTATTTGAGATTTCATCCCGCAAAAAATGTGGAGAGAGACAGTTACGGCCTTTTCATAATTTGTATAACAGTTTGCAAAATTCGAACGTTCGACCATAGAGTACGGATGATGACTGCGAAGGTTTCCCCTGTCTAGAGTCCTTGACGGTTACTCTTATAGCTAGTCGATACACATTTTGATCACACATGCGGTGCAGAAAATTATCCTCTATCGTTAAATGATTTCTCCCACGATGAGGAGCGTTTTCAACGCTCAAACGCTCTCAGCAGCATGTCGGTCCTACCAAATGCGTATGCTTTTCACCAAGGAGTGACAGTTTTTTCTTCTTCAAATTTCACAAACCCCATTGAAGATATGTCTCTTCCATAAAAATTCCAAGGAGTTTTTTTCACTGTCTGCTCTTTTATCTAATTTTTTGACCACTGATTTGGGTCAATTTTCATCGCCAAAAGTTGACCTACTAATCAAACTTATCTGTTCACGATTTCGCATACGTTTCAATTGATTTGTATCCAATGACAGTGCCCTTCCAGGTACTCAAATAAAACATCTATGTATATATTCTGAGAGGACAGTTGGGGTAAACAATCCGTTTCAATAACGAGCTCAAATTCGTCCAATCGTTATTGGTCTCACCATGTAGCTCTGCTTCCCAGGATATCTCTGCACTTGTCTTCTAATATGTGAGTATTCCCCCTTCTAACTGTTGTTTTCCCAACTATCGGGTAAATTTGGTTTGGAAAACAGTAAGAACTCGAAGCACAGCGTAATGTTATCGCTTGACCCTAATGGCGGTCCATCCTGTAGGTCTAGCACATCCTCCTCATCTTCGCTAAAAATCAGGTCAAGACAGTTTGACTGTTGTCCTTCTCTCGTCCGTGTCCCAATGGTGACATTCTGTTAGAGAAGTTTGTCTGCTGCCCATTGTAGTAGTTTGTGGTTGAAGTTATCTGGCATTCCCTGCTCCGTCCGTTTTCCAGTCAATGCCAGGAGCGTTAAAATCCCCAAAAATGCGGACCTCTTCTTTCTCGCTGGCTTTGTAGTGTTCCGTTATGAGAGTGAGATCCTTATTGGAACTCTAGTAAGGCGAGATGTACACAACCGATGTCGTCAGTGGTCTGGAATACTTAGAAGATATAGTAATGTTTAAGAGTTCCACATCACGTAATGGAATATGAATGTCAGCCATAGCAGTCAGCTTGCGAGTGACAAACATTATGGCTTCTCCTCCTCGACTTGGTATATCTCTCCTGAAATTCTGATAACCTCTTACTGATATTTTGGAATTAGTTTTGTCTACAGTAAGCCACGTTTCAGTTAAAGCCATAATGTGTGGTTTAATTTAACCACTACATTTCTAAGTTCGTCTCTCTTGTTGAACAAGCTTTGTATATTTGGGGAGAGGACTTTCAATGATCGATTCGTCGGGGAGACCCAGCCTTCATTGCTACAGGTTTTGGCCACAGGAAAGACACACTGATAACGACTATTTGACCGTCTTTGATTTTCAGCCGTTTCTTTCCTCTGCCAATTCTCTCCCTCAATTCTCTTCTAAGTTCCTTCACTTTGAACCGTTACCTCAGCTTGTAATCCGACTGAAAAAACACTTGTTTGTGCGATCCTCGTAAGGTAATTCTTCCTTCTAACAGAAGTGTTACCTGGGTTTCGCTGTCTAAAGTAATTTTTAGAGGCCTTGGGGATGTTCTCATGTCGCGGCTGGGGTCTGCCTTACCTAGTCGAAAAGCTTTTTGCGTGGCAAAAATTTCCCCTTTCTTCAGGACAGCACTGGCATATTCATGAAGAAGATCATGATCGTGTGTCACTCGTTCCTCCAAAATACAGGACGTGGATTATGGGACACCCAGTATTACGATATTTCGCTTACGGTTTATAAGCGACGTCCTAATTAGCCCGCCTACGCTAGGGTGGGAGTTCACAGAGGTAA
This sequence comes from Schistocephalus solidus, assembly GCA_017591395.1. Taxonomy (NCBI): domain Eukaryota; kingdom Metazoa; phylum Platyhelminthes; class Cestoda; order Diphyllobothriidea; family Diphyllobothriidae; genus Schistocephalus; species Schistocephalus solidus. The sequence goes on along the minus strand of WEDG01000745.1, from coordinate 18,139 downwards.
CGTTACTCGTGGATGCTAGCACTTCAACATGAGAGTTATTTTCGTCCGACGCTGGGTTTCCAGGACTTACCTTTTTCTATGACATATTACCTTCGTCTTCCGAAACTCGTTTTTTCATTTGCTTGGATCCCTGCCGGGTGCCCTTTTCCTTAACGAGAGACTTTTTAACAGCTACACTGAGTTCCGTAGACGCAGCGTCATCTTCCTTATGAGTTGTGATGGCTGCGGTAGCTGTGCATGCATATGTGCGTTTGTCTCTCTCATGTTCCATCGTTACAGATTGCGGTCGAAGGCGGTGGGTTCAACATCAAAGATAAGTGAGTTCTGACATTTTAAACAGATTTTTTTGCTTCCTGTCGTAAATTTAAGCTTAATCGTTGACAATTTATTTGTATTTCTAACTTTTTATTAACTTCACACACCTGCAGTTATTGCATTAAACAAAAGGTAGAAATATACGGTTTTAAACTGTTTCACTTGACATAGCCTCATTAATGTTCTTGAAGATTTCCGTAAAAAGGACGAAATCTAAAGATTAATTCTCGAACTAGAGTTAAAACTCTTGTAAATTTACATAATTTCCAGTGAAAAATAATTTGCAGTCGTTGCTTTACCAGTTGAGATAATTTTTCATCCTGCATAGCGTCTTCGCTAATTCTATTTTCAGTATAAACTCGCTCACTAGAATATTTTTGTTTGCAGTGCTTTGCTTAATACATATCTTACAAATAGTACATCTCATATTACGCAAAACATCACTAGTGACAATTTTCCTGTTGTATTATCGCTTTGAAAAATACTGATGTTTTAAACTCAATATGAAACCTCAGTCAGCGCATAGACGCAAATGTCCTCTTACCGTAAAACTTCCACTAGAGCAACCCATCGTAAACTTGATCTTGACGCCCTGTAAAATTTTAATAATTTTATGTCTCAATATGGTTCTCTCTTCACGATCCTTGGATACATTTTTGACGGAAAGTTGTCTTCACTCACTTCTCAACAATGCTAGAAACTTGAGCCGTTTATAAACATGGTTAGTACCGAGTTATATGGCATAAATAAAAGCATTTTCAACTTTCTTCGAAAGAACGTCCCTAAGAGTAAAATCCCGCTGGACATCGCATTTCATGTCCTTTACTCGTGTCGCTTTAACTTTAAAGACACTGAAGCTAAAAGGTTGTCTTCCCGTAGCAAAAACCCGCCAATTCTGGTCAAGCATTTTTCGGCGATGGAAGTGGACATTATTTTCTCTAAGCATGAACACTCAGCTCAATATTTGAAGAAAACCAATGTGTTTATCTGTTTGTATAAAACCCCAATGGAACGTCGGATTTCACCGTAATTAGCGAACGAGAAGCCCAGGTCTACATCTACGCTACAAAAAGATATCTCAGAGGTTTGCCCTCTCGCTAATGCAAGCCCACGGCCCTCATAATCAACAGGAATTTCTATTTTACTTGAATCTTCAACCGTTCACCTTGTTCCTGGTTCAAGTGAAATCTTGTCAATGCTAATTCTTCACCCTCCCAAGCAAACCTCGTCTGATATATCTGTCAAATCTAGTAAACCTTCAAATACCCCCAGTAAACCTGAGTCATTGGCTAAGCCAGGAGTCAAAATCAGTAATGTCATTAACTATGGTAAGCTTGCTAACACCTCAGCATCTACAACAGATTTGTTGATAGAGCATCAGTATTAGGAAGAATGCTACTCTGTTTGATGATGTTATTTTCGTCAGTATGAGCAACTATTCCTAAAGTTAATGGCAAACCCCTTTTGGAAACTTTGCCAATTGGTCCTCCACTTGCTCCTGTATTACCAACAGAGGATTGCACTTGAGCATCTATTGGTAAGAACGAGTTTTTTCCGGAGTTCAAACCACTTTTTTTGTGAAAGCTTCTTGGCCCTTTTCGACTTCGAATTCTTCGTCTTAGGTGCTTCAAATTCGACGTGCTTTTCAACTTCACCCTTTTTTGTATCATTCAGCGACGATGCTGCATATGTTTATGTATCCAGCACATTTCTGCTTCTGTCTAAGCTCGATAACAGTAGTAAGGTGCATGAGCTGGTTTGATCTCCCTTTTGAAGCTCTGTAGACGCAATGACTTGAAGCTCTACATGATGTATTCTTGAGGAGGCAATATTTGCATACGTTATTTCTTTGGTTGGAATTCTCGTTTCTACGGGTGTTTTATTTTCGGGTGAACTTTGAACCTTCTCTTTGAGATCGGCCATTTCTTGTTTCAAGTTACTTATATCTTTCTCCATCAATAAGAATTTCTGCAAGAGATTTAAACACCCCATGCACTTTTCGTCCTCGTAGGTGACATTTATTAGTGTTCCCAGGCTTTTGGCCCGCTTGGCAGGAGGAGAAGTGGTAACAGAATATCTGACTTTGTCATCTGTCTTTGTTTGGATACAATTTTGTTTTCCAAATTGTTGTGAGGACGTAGCGCAGTGGTTATGCTCGTCGCCACGTGGATCTGCGACCTGGGTTCGAGACCAGCCCGTGCTGCGAATGTTTTTCCTCAGCACAGATGATTCCTGAGCGTCTGCGTTTTCCATACCTCTAATGACTGTATTCGAATGCATTTAATTTATAAATCCTCTTAAATAACTGGGCTAGGATGCAATAGTATTCAGCAGTCAGACTTCTAATAAGCATGCAACGACTCAGCGTTTGTTGCGACTTCTCCCTCCCTGAGGAAAGCAGATTAGAGCAGCACACCGCTGGCATGAATTTGGAAGCAAGTGAACGCTGAAGCTTGTATTTCTCGTAGGGATAATGTCCTGGACGTGGAATAATCCTCAGTGATTGAATATTTGGATAGCCGCAGAATCGTTAAGTCCAAGAAAATATTTCCCTAATTTAGAGACTGGACAATCCACTCAAGAGTTATTCCAACTCAACGTGTCTTCTACACTAAACTAGAGACTAAATCTTCGTACACTCAAAGGAGCTGAAATTTGAAACGTTGAGGTAAATCGTTCTTGATCACTTAGGCGTATGAAACAAAATCTCACGAAAATGCGTCAATGAACTAAAGTCCTCAGCATCTTAGGATCAAGAATTGAATTCTGATGATGGTTAGTATCCAAAAAAACGGTATCATTTTAGACTGTGGACCACCGAATGTGTTCGTACGAATGACGTCATTGTTTGGATGACTGGTGATATAAGGAGACATCATAGTTCATGGGCAACCCGAGGTAGTGAAAATATAGTTTCAGGAGGGTCACTTAAATTCCCGATGGTTCTTTCTCCGAGTTATGGGGAAAGCTACAGGGAAAAGATGAGGAAAATAAAAGGTTAATAGAATCAGTGTTAAGATAAATGTGCAGTCTTCGCTTGAATGCAGATAGACTAGTTAACGAACTTATTTCAATTGGCAAGTTATTCCAAAGAAAACTATACCTAGAAGCAAAGAAGACAGAGGGCGTTTACACGTGGAGGATGCAGGAGGAGGTATAATAAGTGCAAAAATTTCTTAGGTTATAAGGAAGACTAACGGGGGTAGTGAAAGAAAGCTTGGAAAGAGTTGAACTATTATTTAGTCGGAAAAGGAGATAAAAGCCTGCTTCAAGCTTCCTGACCCAAAGAAATTTTAGCTTCATTAGCTGGCATCTTGTTGAGTAGGATGTATTTGAAAGAGTCGGAAATAGGAGTTTTATATGAAATGTCTTTGGACATTTTCAATTTTTGAACGGCAAGATTCATTCATTAAACCGAAGAAAGGACAGCAAATTTCAAGAATGGGAAGTACAAACATACGATAAAGTCTTAATTTAATTTCAGGAAGGTAGAAATTATAAGAAATAAAGCCACAAATCTGAGCAACTTTGGCCGTAATTCTATCGGCATGAGGCGAAAGATCTAAATTATTGGTGTAGCTTAAGCCCAAGTCCTTGATGGAGGAGCATTCAATCATAGGGCAACCTTCAAAGATAAGAGGTTGCGGCAGCCTTACAGGCCCAAAACTCATGAAGCGACACTTATTATGTGAGAACTTCATTAGCCATGTGGAGCTCCAGGCCGAAAGAGCATCTAAGTCCGAATGAATTTGTTCTATGCACCGTTCGGTCGTAGAGTTAGAGAATGAATACACGCATTTGAGGTCATCAGCATAAATAAAAGATTGAGAATGTTTAGCTTTCGATGAAATATCATTTATATACAGTAAGAACAACAAAGGACCTAATACGGTACCTTGAAGGACACCACTAATAATCGGGGTAGCACTTGAGTATGAGGATCCTTCTAACACTTTTTGTTTTCGATTATTTAAGTATGATCTAATAAAGTCAGTAAGGGGACTACGGAATCCTTTAGCTTCTAGTTTAGCTAGAATTCGTTTATGTGGCACTTTATCGAATGCCTTACTAAGATCAACAAAGATAACTACTACAGATAAATGATCATTACGAAGAGAGGTTAGTAGATTTAGAAAAGACATGTGGCAGGTTTCACAAGAGCGGTCCGGTAAGAACCCGTGTTGGGAAAAGTTTATAATTTGATTGCTTATGCAAAGATCCGTGATTTGTTTTGCAATTAGTTTTTCGAAGAACTTGGCAAGAGAGGGCGTTTTATGAACACCGCGATAGTTATGAATGTCCGAGCGGGAACCAGATTTAAAAAATGGTATTATAATAGAAGTTTTCCAATAATCGGGGAAGAAACCATTTTCTAGAAATACTGAGAATAACTTGCTTAGTAAAGGTGGAAAATCCCTTTACTGTTTAATTAGTGAGTTTGGAATGTTATCAGTTCCAACCGAATGTGAATATTTTAGGTGAGCTATTTCCTTTTAAATACATGAAGGCGAGAAATTAATCGTTGTTAGAAGCGAATTTTAAAGCAAATGAATTGTGGGAGTGGGGCTAGTTTCAGTGGTAAAGTGGTTGGCAAAAAACGAATTCAAAAACCCTGCTTTGCCCAAATCGTCTGTTACAAATTTTTTGTTACAGTCGAGTAAGGGCGGAGTTACATTCTGACGCTTAGTCGATGACCGAACATGGAAGATTTGAGCAACAGATTTGGATGAATTGGCATCACTTAGTGCCCGAGAGTCCCTACGCTTATCTCTCGCGAGCCTAATTTACGATGCTAATTCAAATATTTGTGCAATCCTTAAATGAACTGACAAAGAGCTTTTAAGTGAATCTTTAAGTTGCTTTCGTAATTTTTAAGTCTGTTCTGGAGGAAATGCGGAACAGTAGAAGAAGCTGTATTTAAATTAAAAATCTTAAACGCGATAAAAGCCTGTATTTTTTTCTGTGAGGCTCTGCAATAGTTCACGGAAAAAGTGTAGATCGTTGATTGAGAATATGCTATTCCAATCTAGAGTGCTTATGAAATTATTTTTTTTAATGGTTTGTGTTAGCAAAGTCGACGTTATTGCATTTAACCTCAGGTTTCGTAATAAGGGGGACTGGAAAACCACAGTGAATTATTGCGTGATCACTTTTGAAAAGATCATGATGGAAATTCATTAAGAGAGGGTGGACATCATTTGTAAAAATTAAATCTTAAATGTTGTCATTTCTGGTAACTGATCTGACCAGTTGGGACATGTTTCAAAAGTTAATAGTATCAACCAATTTCTGATGTTTAGGTAGAGAGGAATTTGCCTGCCAGTCAATGTCTGGCAGATTGAAATCGCCTACAATTATTTTGACATCAAATTGAGTGTCTGCAACTTTTTCAAATAGTTCATAGAACTCGCTTTCATTGGCAAAATAACACGGAGGATTAAAGACACAGCCAATTACCGCTTTTTTTATTGTGCAGGAGGATGACTGAAGCAAAGCATACATTTCCAGAAAAGGACGAAATGGCCAGCTGAAAAGGGAAATGTTCAAAGGATGACTTAATATAAAGGAGGCAACTCCCGCCAGGTTTATCAGCGCGGTCTTAGCAGTTTAATTCGAAATTTTCTATAGCAAGCGTTGAGTCAGAAATAAGAGAGTGAGCCTAGGATTCAGTGATGCACAGCACATCTGGATTAAGCTCAAAGGCTTCTGTTCGAAGCTCAGCCATCTTATTTACAACTGATCTTGCATTGAGTGAAACTAAGCTGAGTGTATTCCTGACCTGCAATTTACGCTCATCAGTATTTATAAAAAAGGATAATTTGGTGGCGGAGAAGAAAACTGGAGATAAGAAACGAAAGGTGGGAAACAAAATTGCTCTGGTCTACAATTTTTTAAAAGGTTGCTGTTAAGAGAACTGAGATTATTGTTCAACGACATATTTGGATGAAAACCTTCGAAGGGAAACCTATATTGTGGCGTTTGAAGCATAATGAGTGGAATAGAAATGAGATTTTGAGGGAAGCTAGCATAAATTGGCGGAAAACGTGCATTTGAAAATGGAATAAATGATTTCGAAAAACTGGTAGCATAATTAGAAGCGTTAAATATTTGTGGATTTCGGACACTTTTTGGGTTGCGAAAGGTGCTAACGTTAGCGATCGCAGCTGTTGTAGATGCTGAGGGGTTAGCAAGTTTCCCATCGGTAATGCCATTGCAGATTTTAATGCCTGGATTAGCCAATGATTCAGATTTACTAGGCGGTTTCTTAGGTTAAGTAGATTTGGCAGCTATAGCAGGCATGGTTTGCTTGGGATGAGAAAGAAGAGGCCTTGACACAATTTCGCTCAAACCAGGAACAAGGTAAACGGGTGAAGATTCAGCTGGAATCGAAATTCCTGTCGATCCGGAGGGCCGTGGGCTTGCATTAGCTACAGGACAAAACTCTGAGATAAATTTTGATATTGAAGGTGTAGATCAAGGCTATTTGTTTGCTAATGAGGGTGAAACCCGACGTTCCATTGGGGGTTTTATCCTTACAGATAAACAACTTGTTTTTTTTCAAATCTTGAGCTGAGTGCTCATGCTAAGAGATAATAAGGTCAACTTCAATCGCTGAAAACAGTTTGACCAGAATTGGCGGGTTTTTGCTACCGGAAGACTACTTTTAGCTTTAGCGGCTCTTGTTTCACGCATTGTTGAGAAGTGAGGGAAGACACCTTTCCCTCAAAAATGGTACCAAAGATCGTGAAGAGAGAACCGTTTTATACATAAAGGTATTAAATTTTCCCAGGGCGTCAAGGTCTAATTTCTTCATGCTTACGGTGGGTTGCTCTAGTGGAAGTTTTAAGCGAAGAGGATGTTTGCGTCTAAGCACTGACTGGGGTTTCAGACTGATTTTAAAATGTAAGTATTTTTTCAATCGATAATACGAAAGGAAAATTGTCACTAGTGACGTTTTCCGGAATAAAAGATGTAATATTTGAAATATGTGTTTTATGCAAGCTACTGCAAGCAAATATCTTCTAGGTAACGAGTTTAAGCTGAAAATAGAATATGCGAAGAGGCTATGCAGGAGGAAAAATTATATCAACTGGTATACCAGTTACTGCAAACTATCCTTCGCTGGAAATAACGTAAAAGTACAAAATGTTTAACTTTATTTCTAGGATTAACCTTTAGATTCCGTCCTTTTGACGTAAATCTGCGAGAACTTTAATGAGGTCAAAAAGTGTTAAACTGTATATTCTCCCTTTTGTCAATTGCAATAACTGCATGTGTGTGCAGCTGATAAATAGGTGAAAATACAATAGATTTTCAATAATTAAGTTAATATTTTCTATAGGAAACGAAGAAATCGGTTTTAAATTCGAGAATTCATTTTTCTTTAAACTTAATTGGTTCCTACTTGTCTAACCGCAGCAAGAAGGTCTTAGTAGGTAATATCTACTCGACGCCTCAGCCGATCACAAGTGGCGTTTTTCAAGGCACGGTTCTTGTTCCCCTTCTCTTTATTCTGTACATAAACGAAATTTTAGCTTTACTCACAAATTCACAAAATTTCGTTTACGCTGACGATCTCAAGTGCATTTATTCATTTTCTAAAAACTACAAATAGTTACTTTGATAAAATCAACACTGATCTACTTATGCTCTCACGTTGGAGCATTAGTTGGCAGATGGAGTTTTCTTCATATAAGAGTAGTTTCATGTGTTTTAGCCCCGCCAAGCTTCCTGGACACCCCTGTATTTCAAAATAGTACACTTTTAGAACGATCAGCCATAAAAGACTTCGGTCTAAGTTACACGAATAAGCTAGCATTATCGCCTCATGCAGATCGAATTTCTGTAAATGCTGCACAGATATGTGGTTTTATATCACATAATTTCTTCCTTCCGGAAATAAAGTTAAACCTATACCGCATGTTTGTTCTTCCTATCCTAGAATATTACTGTCGCCTCTTTGGGCTAATAAACGCCTCTGACTGCAATAAGATTAAAAAAGTTAAGAGGGTTTTTACTCGAAGACTATTTTCTCATCATGGATCCAGTATCTCTTATACGGATAGATGCCAGTTAGCAAACATTAAACTTCTGTGGGTTAGAAGACTCGAAGCCGGTTACTGCTTCCTGTTTCGCGTTAACTCTAGCTTAAATCTCCCACGAATTAACGCTCTCGCTCCGGTAAATTGACCCTATGCCACTCGTTATTCCTCCATGATCATTTCACCACCCCATAGCTCCATTACTCATCGTTCCAAGTTTTTTGCCTCCAAATATGCTTTCATCTGGAATAATCTTCCACTGCAAATTAGTTTGTCGTCTACATAAGCTATTTTCACACCAAAATAACGCAAACGTTTAACTTCGGAAGATATAAAGTCTTTATAGTCTGTTTCCTTCCCAAACTCGCAAATTTTGGATTTCGAAAAGGGTCCATCTGGTATTTGAGGCAGATCCCTTTATATTATATTGGTCTTTAATTATATGTCCATCATCCTCTTCAGAGTTAATCTTTGCATTCACTTTTTCGTCCCCCAATCTTTTAAAATAGCATCGCCAACTCTTGACAACCTTGATAATTTCCTCCAATTTTGCAACCTCGACGATGGTCTCCAGGTTCAGTTGATAATCAAGGTGGGTTCTGATGGTTTTACCTCTTTAATCGGTGCACTATGCAGTCAGCAAGGTTGCATCTCGATGATGATCTCACCAAACTCCGCCTCAGATTTAACCGTAGGAGTTTTTTTACTGCTTATTTTCTAGTTCACCGTATATGTCAAAGATTGTTGACTATTTTTTTAAAAATTGCAAATCTTTCTGAATCGGATATGCTTACCATATTATTCATTTCTGCTGTCAAAATGGCTGCTCACATAGGGCAGCAATTATCCACTTTGTATTTATTTATACCGAGATACTAAGTTTAACATGACCAGGCTCTCTGGGCTTTAAATATACAATTTATTTTTTATTAAGTTAACCTTTGTTCGTTTCTCTTTTCATCTCATCATTTCATCCTTTTCTGGAAATAAATAAATGGTTTATTTTTACGGCCCAAAAGGCACCTTCATTACCAACTTAGTACCGGGGTATAAGTAAATACAAAGTGGATGCATCCTGCTCTGTATGAACAACCAAAGGAAACATCATAAATGTGAAGTATGGTTGGCACTTCCAATTCACCATGATTCAACATTTTTTAAAACAATACTGAATAATCTTTAGCTTATATGGTGAATTAGAAAAGAAGCAGTGAAGAAATCTCCTACGGGTAGAATTGGGGGCAGAGTTCAGTGAACCCCCAATTTAAAAAATATAGGATAAAAAACTGCTTCCCTATAAAAATTATTAGCTCGACATGTTAGGATAGGTACGATGCAGTGAAATAGTACCGTGATGTTGATAACAACATGCGAAGGTATGGATTACTCCTTGTCGTGTTAGAGAGCATATAACAGCCAGAGCTACTGTTTACAACCATATGAGAGGTATGACAGGAGGAGCTCATTGTATCAAAAGGATCGAAACGAAGAGGGAAGAGTGGAGGTCACGAGATCATCAACGAGATGTTACCTAACTGAGTGCGTAGTTCACCGACAAGGTAGCGAAAACAGCAGAACCCACTACGATCATCAAGAGAGACTGCGGAGGCCATCGTCAGGGTGGCAGAAACGGAGGAATATATTGAAGTTGACAAAAGTAAGCAATGATTGTTGAAAAGAAGAAAAACGGCCGTGAAGATTGATTTTGCAGAGGTTAATGTAAGCATATTTAGAGGCCAATGTAATATCGAGGAAACGCCTAAAATACCAGGGGGACCCTTTTCAAAATCCAAAAGTTGCGAGTTTGCGAAGGAAACGGACAATAAGGACTTTATAATTTCCGAAGTATAATTTTTACGTTATTTCATTTTGAAAACTGCTTATGTGGAAGATAACCTAATATCGAGTAGAAGATTATTCCAGATGGAAGCATATTTGGAGACAAAAAACGGGAACGTTTATTTGTGGAGCTAAGGGGTGGTAAAATGATCATGGAGGAATTACGAGTCGCATAAGGTCAATCTACCGGAATGAGAGCGTTGATTCGTGTCAGATTTCGGCTAGACTTAACGCAAAACAGGAAGCAGAGATTGGCTTCGAATCTTCTGACCCACAGAAATTTAATGTTTGCCTAATGAAATCTGTCCGTAAAAGAGAAAATGGATCCAGAACGAGAAACCAATCTTACAGTAAAAACCCTCTGAATATTTTAACCGTACTGCGGTAAGCAGCATTTGTCAGACAACAGAGGGGACAGCAGTATTCTAGGATAGGAAGAACAAACATGCGGTACAGGCTTAACTTTATTTCCGGAAGGAAGAAATTATTTGATAAAAAATCACATATATGTGAGGCCTTTGCAGAAGTTTGATATGCATGATGTGATAATGTTACCTTATTCGTGAAACTTAGACCTAAGCCTCTTATGGTTGATCGTTCTAAAAGTGAACTTTTTTGAAATACGAGGGGTCCAGGAAGCTTAGCGCGGCCAAAACACCTGAAACTTTTCTTGGATAAAGAAAATCCCATCTGCCAACTCTAACCCTAAGGTGAGATCATAAGAAGATCAGTGTGGATTTTATCGACGCAACTATTGGCAGTCTTTAGAAAATGAATAAATGCACTTGCGATCGTCAGCGTAAACGAAATTTTGTGAATTTGTGAGTAAAGCTAAAATTTCGTTTATCTACAGAATAAAGAGAAGGGAACCTAGAGCCGTGCCTTGAAAACGCCCCTCGTGATTGGCTGAGGCGTTGAAAACTATTAGCGTCTAGACCTTCTGGCTGCCTTTTGAAAAGTAGGAACCAATGAAGTCGAGGAGAAGCGGCCCGATGCCGAGGGCTTCCAGTTTCAGTCGAAGACGTTGGTGTGGTACCCTGTCGAAGGCTTTGTTCTGGTCAAAGTAGATCACAACCACTGATTTTTGCTTATTACGAATTGAAGTATTGTTCTTAAGAAAAGCTAAGTTGCACACTCCGCATGATCTCCCAGGTAGAAAACCATATTGCGAGTCGCTGAAATGCTTATTTTCTAAGCAAAATTCGAGAATTCGATTAAAAATATTTTTTGTCAAGAAGTTTTGCTAGAGCTGGGGTTTAATGAACGCCTCGATAATTATTTAGATCCGAACTAGATCCTGACTGGAAGACAGGAAGAATAGTAGATGTCTTCCATGAGCTAGGAAAGAATCCGGTTGAAAGATAAACTGCGAATATATGGCTTAGCAATCGGGGAAAGCTCGGAACTCCCTTGATAACTGAAATTGGAATATCATCAGTCCCCGAGGAGTGCAAGATTTTTAGACGGAGTATTTGCTTACTAGTTAATTCTAAGGAAAAACCAATGTTGTTGATAACATTGCATGAGTATGGCTGAAATGACGGAACCGGTTCACATTCCGTTGTAAGATCTTTTCCGAGGCAAGCACTAAACAGTTTGGCCTTGTCAGAGACTTCGAGAACGAAGTTTTCATCTTCATTTCATAATGGAGGGATTTCACATCCTCGTTTAGAGCCGGATCGATGACGGAACAGTTGAGCACCAGACTTTTCAGAGTTCAGCTGGCTGATTGCGCAAGATTCTCTCTGTTTGTCACGTGCAAGACGAATTTTACAGGTTAATTCAAAAACGTTTGCGATCCTTTTATGCACAGATAACGAACTAGTAGATTGGTCTTTCATCTGCCTCCTCAATTTCTTTAGTCTTGGCAAAAGAAAGTGAGTAACGGTGGATTCTGAAGCTTAGGGCTTGGCAATTTTAGTTGGCACAAATTCCATGATGTTATTTGAAATGACCAACTTGAAGTTACAAAGACTTGCTACGTCATTCATGGAGGAGAGATGTTGCTGGTTCAATGAGTCAAAAAAGTTGTTAATTAAGCTAACATCTGCGAGGTCAAAAGCAGGTTAGTTACGAACGCTGCTATCCTTTTTCGAAGAGACAAGTGCAAGGCAACAGTGAATTAATTTATGGTCACTTTGGAAGAGGCCCCGCAATGTCGTTTGTTAAAATCATGTCTTAAATATGATTGACTCTCGTTGGAGTGCGAACAAACTGAGACCACATAAAAAATTTATGGTATCTAGGAAAGGCTGAAATCTGGGTGGACAAATGTTTGAAAATCAATCAATTTCAAAAATATTAAAATGTCTGGCGATTATTTTAGTGTCAAAATTTGACTCCAACACCATTTAAAAACTTCACAAAAATTTGCATCATCATCGGATGGTGAATTATGTGGGTTGTAAATGCATCCGAGAATTGCCTTTTGCCGTGGCGACAGGATAGAAGATGCAAAGCAAATTTTAGCAGAGAATGACGTGACATCTAGATCGATCGCTAAGTGCTTAAATGAAGCTTTAATATACAGAAGACATCCACCACCACGCTTACAAATACAATCTGGACGGTAGAGATCATATTCGTCCATGATAAGCAGAGTGAGAAATTAAGTGATGGGTCCAAGATGCAGCTATACATAAAACATCGGGCATCAACTTGAAAGCACTGGCTCTAACTTGATAAATATTATTTATAACAGATCTAGCATTGAGCAATATGACATCGAGTGTAGTTAGGGTAGCCAAGCAAGGGTTATCGTTATTTAGAATAAAGAATTTGTAGGAGGATAATTAGGTTGAAAGTTATTGCTGTTTGGAGAGTAACTATCAACTGCGCTGGAGCTATTGGCATATAGTCAGCAAAAAAAGGCTGAGAGGTAGCGCGTATACTAGGAAAGTTAAAACTAGAGTTAGCTTATTGTTAGTTAACTTGGGATGGGAGAAGGCTAGAGGTAAGGTAGAGATTATTGGGAGGTCAAGCAACTACAAGGATTAGGTGATGGGAAACCGGTCCTAATATGGAGTTTAAAGGAGTTGGGGTGACTCACTCGAGAACTAGTTGTCTTAGTTGGTGGGAAACCTCGACTAGTTTGGAGTGCAAATGGCTAGAGATGAGTATTCATGGGACCATCGGCAGGGTAAAAAAATAGGGTTTCGCTGGCACCTGGTGTGCGGATCAAGCAATTATTCTAGGGAATAATTTTACCTATGGGGTTTATCGAGGAGTTTAATTTTAGAGGCTTAGTAGATCTAAGAGAAGGCAGCATATCATTAAATTGAACTATTTTACCTGTATTTTAGGATGGATTCGGATTCAGATTTTGAATCATGTAGTTCTGACCACATTCCTAAAGTGATTTAAATGGAAAACTTTTACGACTTCGTTATATGGTGAAGCTATCGGTCAAGATTATAAAGCCTGATTCATGGATGTTCTGGGGGCTACCAGTAGAATTATAAACGACAGCTGTTGATGCTGATAAGGAGGAGACAGGCGAAGGTGGTAGTTGGCTTGAGTGAGTGGTAGAGGTAAGGGGCAGTAGTGAGTTTGATTTCACAGGGGTAGGATAATCTGACCCCTTATGGTTAATTGCCTTGCAAGCAGATTTAGGAGCCTTCGGCTGAGAAAACGAAGGTTTATTTGAAAATAGGGACCAAATTCTTCGCTCCATGGGGGTGAGATTACGACAAAGGAACATTTTTGCGTTTTTCAGATATCTTGAAACTCGGTGTCGGTGGGCAAAAACGGAATCAATGGTGATTGGGGAAAGAGTTTACCTAACTTTTGTGGATTTTGCTACGGTACGAGAGGCATTTGGCAGTTGCTATTTTATAGTCGAATCCACTGGTGTATAGGAAATCCACCGCAACAGCAATAGGCTGTGTGGAACGAGTCACGTTTTTTAATAGTAAATTGAATGTTCTTTTTTGCCTATCGCAAAAACCCACTGAAAAACTCAGTTTTCATTCTTCCATCAAACAAGTTTCCTAGAATTGAAGGCAAGGTGCCACATTTCACCATAAAATCGTTACAATTGTATAACGTACACATGTAAAGCTGCCTAGAATGTACAACCGGTAACGATTGATTATAACTGCTCGCCACTCTCGATGTATTTAAAGCCACTAGAAGGCACAGAGACCGAGATCTTAAGACGAACCATGGCTTTCGATCTCATTTTAGTTTCACTTAAAATGTTGTTGATTAAGTAATGCTCGTATGAGAGCGTAAGAAACACTTTTAGCGAGAATATAGCTGTTAAAAAGGGAACTCTCTATCAACTGCACACAGCTGCAGTTATTGCAATTGAAAATAGGTAGAAATATACGGTTTTAAACTGTTTCACCCGACATAGCCTCATAAATGTTCTTGAAGGTTTACGTAAAAAGGACGAAATCTAAAGATTATTTCTCAAACTAGAGTTCAAATTCTTGTAATTTTACATAATTTCCAGCGAAAAATAATTTTCAGTAGTTGCTAAACCAGTTGAGATAATTTTTTATCCTGCATAGAATCTTCGCTAAATCTATTTTCAGTCTAAACTCGTTGACTAGAAGATTTTTTCTTGCAGTGCTTTGCTTAAAACATATGATAGGCCCTTTTTTATGTTGATGATTTAAAAGTTGCCTATCGATATAAACCGGCTGATCGCCAAATCTTGCTTGAGCTCTTAAAAAAGGATCTTCAAGCCTTCGCTCAGTGGTATCGCACATGGCGCCTTTCGCTTTCTTGGCACAAGTGCACCGTTATGGTTGGTGGTGAGAACCATCAGCCTCATCTAAGCATATACGGTCAGGAACTTAATGTGCCCGGGGTTATAAAGGATCTGGTATATCATATTCTAGTAGTCTTAGTCTGTCAGAGCACTGCGCCCTGATTGTCTCGAAAGCACGCCAAACCAGTGGGTTTATTTCCAGAACTTTTAAATCTGTCAATATTAGGACCAGCCTTTATAAAATGTGTCAGACCTATTGTGGAATACTGCTCGTTTCTATTTAGCTTTCTGCACGCGAGTGAACGGAGGAAGATATAATCAGTCCAGCACTTCATTACTAAAAGAGTTTTCACTTCAGAATACAGAAACCTGTCCTACTAACAACGCTGTGAGTTAACAAGCCTCGGCCCGTTGTGGCTTTGTAGATTACAAAAGGGACTATTTTTACTGTTTACACTTTTAAACAGTTTTACCTTTAACCCCCTTACATCCCTGAGGCAGCTCGACCACTCTCGGCACACCAGTCATCGAGATGTATTTTTATTTCTTCCTTTGGCACGTACCGTTAGATACCGTCAGTTTTTTCGGTAAACGCTATAGCTATCTGGAATAAACTACCCATAAGTATTAAAATTCAGCAAAACTACCCTTTGTTTACGAGAGCTGTGACTAGTTTTCTACATTCAGGACATTTTCCACAAATTTGGGTGCTGATTCTCTGGAAGCTCTCTTCCGTTCTGATGGCGTCCATGGACTCTGAATCTGGTGCCGGACTTCATGCTGAAGGCAATATTGCTGGCACTGCAGTCCGTAATCGGGTTATTCCTTAGTAGATAGCGAGCAGCCGTTCGCCGGCATACCTGCTGCTAGTACAGAACACCTGATCCACAACAATGAAAGGAGTAGTACTTCACCGTGCACCTTTGTGAATACTTCCGTTCAACAAGCTGCAGTTTTTTCTCAAGAAAACACTATAAGGAACGATCAGGAGTTTTTTCACTGTCAGCTCGACCCCCTACTGTATATCGCGTTTGACCTTGCCTGTAAACTGGCAATAAATAAATAATTAATTAATTAATATCTTACAAATAGTACATCTCATATTACGCAAAACGTCACTAGTGACAATTTTCCTGTTATATTATCGCTTTGAAAAATATTGATGTTTTAAACTTAATATAAAACCTCAGTCAGCGCATAGACGCAAATGTCCTCTCACCGTAAAACTTCCACTAGAGCAACCCACCGTAAACATGAAGAAACTTGACCTTGACGCTATGTAAAATTTTAATGTATTTATTTATCAATATGGTTCTCTCTTCACGATCCTTGGTACCATTTTTGACGAAAGTTGTCTTCACTCACTTCTCAATAATGCGAGAAACTTGAGCCGTTTATAAACATGGTAAGTACTGAGTTATGAGTTATGAGTTCACCGTATATGCCAAAGATTGTTGACTTTGTATTAAAAATGGCAAATCTTTTGGAATCGGATATTTTTACCATGCTACTCATTTCTGCTGTTCATATGGATGCTCACATAGTGCAGCAATTATCCACTTTGTATTTATTTAAACCATGGTACTAAGTTTGTAATGATGGGGCCCTCTGGGCCTTAAATATACAATTTATTTATTATAATAAGAGAATTTTTAACTTTCTTCTAAAAAACGTCCCTAAGACTAAAATCCCCCCTAAACATTGCATTTCATGTCCTTTACTAGTGTCACTTTAACTTTAAAGTTTCTAAAGCTAAAAGGTTTTCTACCCGTAGCAAAAACCCGCCAATTCTTGTCAAACCTTTTTTCGGCGATGGAAGTTGATCTTATTTTATCTTAGCCCTCAACTCTCAGCTTAATATTTGAGAAAACAAGTTGTTTATCTGCATAGATAACACTCTAATGGAAGGTCATGTTTCAAATGTCATTAGTGAGCAGGAAGCCTAGGTCTACATCTACAATACCAAAAGTTATCTCAGAGGTTTGCCCTCTAGCTAATGCAAGCCCATGGCCCTCCGGACCAACCGTAATTTCGGTTCGACTTGAATCTTCGCCCATTCACCTTGTTCCTGATTCAAGTAAAAACGTGTGAACGCCACTTCTTTCCCCTCCCAAGCAAACCTCACCTGCTTTATCTGTCGAATCAAGTGAACCTTACATAACCCCCAGTAAACCTGAGTCATTTGCTAAGCGCGTATTCCTTCGCTTACTCTACGACTAAACGATGCTAGAACAAATTCATTCAGACGTAGACGCTCTTTCGGCGTGGAGCTCCGTGTGGCCAATGCAGTTCTCAACTTCTAGGACTTGGGCTTAAGCTTCACCAATAAATTAGATCTTTCGGCTCATGCCGAGAGAAATACGGCCGAAACTGGTCTGATTTGCGGTTTTCTTTCGTATAATTTCTACCCTCCTGAAGATAAATTAAGAATTTATCGTATGCCTATGCTTCACATTCTTGAACTTTGCTGCCCTTCTTCTGTTTACTGAAGGAATCTAGCCGTTAAAATATTTAAAATTTCCGAAGAAATTTCACAAAAAAATATCCTGTATCCGACTCTATCGAATACCTCCAACTCAACTAGATGCCAGCTGACGAAGCTAAAATTTATTTTGGTCAGGTGGCTGTAGGTAGACTTTTGTCTCCTTTTACGACTAAAAAATATCTCAAATCTCCCCAAGTTTGCTGTCATCATTACCGTTAGTCTTCGTTATAACCTAAGAAATTCTGCACTATTTATACCTCCTACTGCATCCTCCACGTGTAAACGCTCTCTATTTTTTGCTTTTATGTATTGTTTTCTTTGGAAACCCTTGCTAGTTAAAATTCGGTTCTTAACTAGTCTATCTGCATTCAAGCTAATACTACAAATTTATCTGAACACTGATTCAGCTCAGTTTCGTTCAGAGTATTTGAGGAAAATAGGCTTACGCCTTTAAAATCCCTATTTGTTAAATAAAAATAGCAATAATAGGAAGCAATGTAAAGAAGAAACAGTCAAGTGAATGTAGGCAGATTAACCTGGTACACTGATATTGTTAAGGTTAAGTAGTCACATAGTCTTCTTGGTGCTGCAAAATTTGTATTTCAAGCCGATGTTTGAATGTATCCACAGACTGAGACATTACAATCGCCCCAGGTAGGTTATTCTACGGTTCCACGACACTGTTGGTGAAAAAAATACTTCCCTTACATCCAATCTTACTTGGGGCACACTTAGTTTGAT